>JBBELK010000529.1:600000-902250 GCA_037783545.1 Henricia sp. BOLD:AAB3569
CATTCATGGTACCCACCGCCATGATGGAGTCTCCCGAGACGGCTACGGCCTCGGTCTTGCAAGGAACGCCGGCTCCGCTTGGCTCTTCCATGGTGATAATATCACCGCCGTACAGGATGATGTCGGCTTTCTTCGTAGACATGGCGCCTGTTTGAGAAACAAAAAATGGGGGTCGGGTGAAATAGCATACAAGTACGCTACCAGAGGTCTTATGCACAAAGATTATGGCGTCGGACTGAAATGTTTCGTTTTCAAAGCTATACGTTGGAGTTCAACCCCCCCCCCCCCCCCACCCCCACGTAAATTCAAGGTTTATGCACCTTACAATTGTTTCTCCCCCTCCCCACGCTGCCCCACCCCTTAGATGGGGGTTCGGTCACGTTTTTCATGTCCCAGGGGTGGGAAACAACTGGATTAGTGCACAAGATAGAAAGTGGCATACGTGCACAGAATTTATGCACAAGAATCGTTTAGGGAAAGAATTGAAAAGTTGGGTCATGGCTTTAGATCTCGTGTACAAAATATACGAGTCAAGACTATAGAACCGAAAACAAAGGTCAAGCGTTTCTTTACCAAAATGTTAAAATTCCCTCTAATTTGGTTTTTTTCCCTATAAAAATCTGCACTTGCCGATGCTCAAGCCATTTTAAAGAAAAAAAAAGCTCCAATACAATTATTTCTCAACTCTTGCCAATCTAGTTCTTTTTTTTTTAGCCCAGGGTCGACTTCAGCCCAAGCCTTGGTGAGCGAGGGTTTGGTGGACCCGTTGGCAGAGTGCTGGCTGGCTCCACAAACTAGAGTCTCCCGTTCGAATCCCGGTACGACCAAAATCATTTCCTCATCTAAACGAATTTAAACATGCACTCGGCATCGACCAAGTCCTCTTAACTACATAGTATGACGACTTCTAAACTTACCTTGCCGAATATGTTCAGTCGGGAGCAAAGACAGACAATCTTACTTGGACGAAACTTCTGAGTGGAATTCGCAACTGACGATCCATCGGCCCTGCCTCGGTTTTTATATCCTTAGGTCAGTTGCGAGGCGGACCTCGAGAATGCGCCCAAAGTAGCCCAAAATCCAGTAATTGAAAACAGAAATACCAAAAAAGCTGTAATACACTGTATTCAGCCCTTGGGCCAGACGAAACGAAAATACCAGACTATAATCACGTGTACCAGCATAACAGAACTACTTTGTAGTTTCTAATGACTGATTGACGCGTAACAGATATGGCATTGTGCAAATGCTACCACATTGAATATATCACTTTGACCAACTGATTAAAAGTGGCGGTATTAAGCGCCCAAATAGGTCCCCACTGGCCCAGGGTCTTTAAAAGGATTAAATTTGCACATGAATAGTCGTTTGCGATAAAAAGAATAACAAGACGCACATTCCATAGGCATTTCTTAATTTCACAAAGCAGCGGAATCTTATGGGTCAATTTCAGTTCGCTATGGGGTGTTACATCTCATTACATTGCTCGAATTCTTCTGTCACATCACCTGAGCCAAAAGAATGGACAACCCTCCTAATTACCCTGTGATATTTGTGACTTTTCCCCCATCGCATTCGTGGACATTAAAGGACATTCTTCCCAAAATAGGCTCGCTGCACAGCGGCCATCCATTAGGCAATCACAATATCATCATGTGATACATGCATAGCGCTCTGTGAACATTTAAATAAGAAAAACTGCTCCTCGACATTGCCGCCGATGCAAAGGCTGTATGTACGCTATTAATTCACGCCATTGAACGGTTTAATCGTGTTCCCTAAATCAGTTGTAGAGAATACAAATGGCTTATTTAAAAGATGCCACACTAATTTTGTGCGTAACGTTCCAAGCCTCGTCTTCAGATCGAGGTTTGAAACGCATACGTAACGCATGGCACCTTTCCACTTTGTACTCTGTGGGCATTTTGTACTGTGCGGACCGAAATATGGAGAACCTTAATGTGACGTTACTGGACGTACAGTGATGATTCTGTGTGCAGTTTACTTGCCCGAGTTTACTCTTTAGACTTTTAAAGTTAGACTATCCTCAAGTCAGTGTGATGTCAGTTGCCAGGGTAACTAGGTCTAAACATTCACTGGCAATCGAAATCATCCCTGATAGACCATGACCCAGTAACCTTGGCAAAACACAAAGCGTGACATTTTCACTTTCAGCACTCTGACTAATCAGCCAGGTCAGCGCTATTAAACTCGAGGAAGCTAATCGAACACACCTAATTAATTTTATTTTCCGTAACCGAATTTACATAGTATGGGCATAATTAGCTGTTTTAATAACGTCTGTACACGTTGTCATTCAAAAGGCAGAAAAAAATGCCAAAAATTACAATGTCTTTTTGCTCCCCGAAATGTCAAAGTACAAGTGTAACATGACTCGACAGTAAAATAGCCTCATCCTGATTGGTCAGTTCTGGAGGTGTGTCCAATGTGCTTATCCCATAGAGTTGTATAAGCCGTAAGCCGTAAGGCCTTACGGCTTATACAACTCTATGGCTTATCCAGATTGGGTGATATTTAATACCATTCGAACGGGGTATATTTATCGAGTTGCCCAAACGACGTATACCCGTGTACACAATAAATGCATCAATTCCATAGAGTTTCAATTCGGATACCTGGTTCGGGGTATATATCTCGAAGTAGAGTGTTTACGTGACCTGCCGGCCGGCTGCACTGTACTGAGTACTGCGAATAAAAATCTAACTCCAGCCAGAGCCAAAGTCAACCCAGTAAAGTGCGGTGAATTACAGCATTACTTTTCGTTTTTACAGAGACATTTAATATGAAGCTTTGTTTCCGGGAAGCTAAGGCAACGTAGGAAATCGACACTTTACGGTAAAGCGTTTGTTTTTGGCAAATTATATTCCGTCCTCAAAACGTCCAGCTGCAACTGCCTGTCATGCCTGTATCATGATGTTGTAGGCCTAGTGTAGTCCACGGTATGATTGTTTAATATCGAATATGGGGGTTTCGATTTATGGAATATGTTCTCTCCATTATCATGTTCCATGTTTGTTAGTAGGCGACGGTATTTTTATAGTTTAGATCAACCCGAGAATTTTAGGAATTAACCTGTCAGAACTGACAGCTTGGTTTACTAAGCATGCTAAGGGAAACTCTCTCCAAACATTTCTTTCCATGAAAAAAAATGGGGAAAAAATTCAAGATTTCTTGGTAGAAAAAAGCTAAAATTAATCTGACAAGCAGCTTGCCCCACAGGTTTTGCAAATGGGGTCGCAGACAGTGGTGGTCAGATGTGGAATTCTTTTTGTTCTTAAAAATAATGTTAGTGTTTGACACAATGTCGTTTGTTTCTTTACTTTTGTGTACTTTTCCTTGAAATATTTTTATTGGGCCCAGTCTATCTAGACCCGTGAACAGGGCTTCGGGTACGGTATCTCTACGCCCTGCGATTGTATTAAGATAAACCTGTGGAAATCTCGCAAAATTAAGTTTGTCCCATGGGCCTGACATTTGGTCAATAGATACTCTTAACCAAACGTATCAATATTCCGAAGAGTACTCGACGATCTCTACTTTCGAAGAAATCTTGTGAAGAAATGGAATGACCGAGCATGAAGTCACGTGGGACTGGTCACCCAATAGCGCTGTGCCAAAAACGTGAAATACGATGTAGCCGTTTTAGAAACGGCTGGTGGCTTTACCTCCCGCCGAATTTAGCGCTCCGGTGTCAACATTTTTGTCACAAGATTTCTCCGAAAGTAGATCCATGAGTACTCATTCGGAATATTGATATGTTTGGGTAGGAGTATCTATTGGCCAAGTACCAGGCCCAAGGGACAAATTTGAAATTTGCTAAGACTTTCACAGATTTTTCTTTACACAATCATAGGGCGTACAGGTACCCCTGGTACCCGAAGCCCTGTTCACGGGTCTAGGCCCAGTCATGCAACCTCGTTTAACTCGCTTCTTTGTGACTGATTTTGAAATTATTTTGAAGATGGAGCAAATTCGACAGCTGACTCTTAACGACAAGGACCATAAAGAAACTACGTTGTACAGGCTTCAGAAAGGTGGGTTAAAAATCTGAAGAAAAATGACTTTAAATCGTTCAAAAGCAATATTCAATAAATATTCTGTGGGCTGGGATATATCTAGCTTGGCTAATTGTAGCTCAAAATTCACCTTTCTAGTATTAAAAATTGCACGGGAATTTCTTAGAATGATCTTTTTAAAATGCATCAAAACGCCACACTTTGGCTGCTGTTTTACTGAACAACCCTTATCTTTTTTCATTTCCTCTTTATCATTTTCAACAGGATGGAAGCTCCATTTTGTCCTTGGCCCATCACTCCTGTCCAAACGTGTCCACGTCTTCACCAACCATCCCCCGGCTCACCCTGTGGTACAGCGTCCCTTCAATCGTGGGGAATTCTACGAGCTACGATGGCAGGCGGATTCAAAGTCGCGTTGCGACAGATCGGATCAGTACTGCGAAGCGCGTCTGCACATTGCGGGAGCTTTTCAGTATTACTTCACGCATGGAATGAGGTGAGTCGAAGCTGATAATGTAAGATAAGAATTTACTACAGGACCTGGGAGAATTCTTTTAAAGAAGCGTGTCCAAATCACATTTTTGAGACCCAATTTTTCCCATGGGTGTTGAGAATTCGATACCATATCATTTGTCAATTACCATTCTAAAATTTTGTGTTCTCAATCCGCATATACTTTCAAGGATATCGTCAAAATACCACCGATTATTTTGTAAACTAATTTATCTGGTTCCATAAAGCAGTGCAGTAATTACACCAACCTTTTTGTTTCCACATCTAAATTGGAGATTGCAAATGTCCTGTTTTTCTTCCCATGGATAGTATTTTGGGGAGGTATTTTATATGATTGTTAGGTTAAAACAAAATCCATTTTCTGGAAAAATCTGAATGAGCTCCTTTAAAAGATAGATTACAGGATTGGAAAACGGTTACAAACGGCATTATCTCCATGTGTGATTAAGGATGTGTGTCATTAAAACCATTAAAACCATGTATAAGTTGCACGGGCGGCCATGACGGGGGGCAGTCACGTTGTCATCGTGCATCATGCACGAGTAGGCACTTTGTGGATCTATTGTGAATATGAAAACCTGGCCCCCCTGTCATGGCCGCCGTTGCAAAGGGTCTATACTCCTGTTTACCCCCTACCATTTCTACTCCAGTAATACACCACAGGGTTCGGGCTATTTCATCGTGGACCCGACTTTGAAACTGACCAGCGAAGTGGACACACTAGCCTTGGACTGCATTACGCTTCAAACCGTCTTGACCAAGTGTCTTGGACCCCTGGAGGATTGGGAGAAACGACTGGCTACGGCTAGGGAAACTGGCTACAACGTCCTACACTTCACTCCGATTCAAGAGCTGGGGGCTTCCAACTCCTCGTATTCCATTCGAGATCAGGTGAAGATAGTCACAATGATGCAAATTGCTGAAAATGTAATGTAATTAAACATGGAATTGTCCTTAAAGTAGCGTGTCCAGATCACATTTTTGAACCCCCCATTTTTCCCATAGGTGTTGAGATTTTGATACCATATAATTTGTCATTTTTTTATCATTACCATTCTGAAATTTCATGTTCTCAATGTGTATATTTTCAAGAATATCGTCTAAAAAACACTGATTTATCTGTTTAAAGGCTCAGTGTATCATTTGCAATGACCCCAAAAAGTAATCAACGAGTTTACAGGGGAAAAGTTCTGAAAGTAAAGATTGAATTAAGAGCAACTACCCAATGAAAGGTTTCCGCTCAAAATGATATATAATTTTACCAGAAAATAATCCGTAAAGATGAAATTATTTAGATCGTTTGCAAACGATTTACTTATTTTTGGTTGGCATCTACGCGGTCCAAAATGCAAGGGCGCTGTGTACTGCGTGTGCGTGTTCCAACGCGATGCATTTTTATGGATCGCGCGCACACGCAGTATATGATGTGCGCCACAGAGTGCATGACGCAAGCCACATATAGTACCCGATCAACTGAGAACGAATATTTGAAACACCCCGCCAAGACCAGGAAAACACATATGGATTTTCATGGTTTTTTTACACGTGGTACATTTGACAAAGCTGAAATTTCTTTGGATGAGTTTGTTGATGTCTTTCTTTTGATTTATAATGGTTTTATTCGCAGAATCGCTCAAAAACAGATCATCTACAGGGCTTTTAAACGACTAATTTATCCGTTCCATAAAGCATTGCAGTGATTACACCAACCTTTTTGCTTCCACATCCAAGTTGGATATTGCAAATTTCCTGTTTTCTTCCCATGGACAGTATTTTGGGGAGGTATTTTATATTATTGTTGGGTTAGAACGAAATCCATTTCTGGAAAAATCTGAACAAGTTCCTTTTTCTATGCAGTTGAAACTCAACCCATTGTTCAATGGCAAGTCTAAGAAAGCCGTCACGAATGACGACATTTCGTCGCTGGTCTCCAAGCTTCAGTACGAGTGGGGCATGCTCAGTCTGTGCGACGTGGTCTGGAACCACTCGTCCTTCGACAGTCCCTGGCTGCAGGAACACCCGGAATGCGCGTACAACGTCAGCAATTCGCCGCATCTCAGACCGGCGTACGTCTTGGATCGCATTCTGTGGCATTTTACACTTGAAGTGATGTCTGGTGAATGGCAGGAGCAGGGAATTTCAGCTGTTATTAACAGTGAAGATCAGATACATGTAAGAGAGAATGTGATTTAGCTTGCGTCAGGGAGAATGAACATCAATTAGGGTTTGTTTTTCCCCCTACCCGACATAACCTGGTTAGCACTCAGTGCTTACCCGAGACACTACGAGAAAAACTTCATAGTGTGCTCGGGTGGGACTCGAACACATGACCTCCTGCATATGAGGCAGACATCAGCACCGGCCAGCTCGGTGGTTGAGTGGTTAAAACGTCTGCCTAGTATGCAGCATCCTCTTGCAACAGTGCCCCTTTAACGCACTCCCTAACTCCTGCGTACAGTGGCCCTGTTGAAACAGGCCCCATTTCGCGGTGGGACAAGCGACAGAAATCTTGTCGCCTCTGCTGGACCAATCAGGACGCGTGGGCAGTGCATTGCAGCATGATTGCAGGCATTCAGATTGTAAAGACCGTGCATGCATGTGATACATGTACTCGGTAATGCTGGCCGTTGTCCGCGTCGGCGATTGGCTGCTATTTAAAGCATACTGGGGAATCTGTTCCATTACATTCGTCAGCATGCAACCCTGTTATTAATTTTAAAAACTGCGGAGTAAATTAAGATCGTCGTTTGAAAGTTTGGTAGGAATGGGACAGTCATAAGAAACTAAACCCAATACAATTTCTGGAAAGTATAGAAATCGTTTCTTTTCGGCATAACATGACCGAATTGATTAAATTACATCAAAATGACTCGGGCGTGAGTTGGCTCAAGAAGACAGCCGGCTCACTCCACAGATTCGCGTGTATTTCCTCGGGGTATTGTTACGTCGCTTTGCAGAGTGGAAATTCCCTGAGCTCTCAGGATGAGTATGCAGGAGATTGTCGGTTCGAGTTTCATCCGAGCACACTATGAAGGTTTTTCTCGTAGTGTCTTGGGGAAGCACCGAGTATACAGTGCTAATCAAGTTATGTTAGGTAGGGCAAAAACAAACCCTAATTAAATACAGGTAAATTCTTGATTACAGTTAAACCTGTTATTGTGGCTACCTTTATAAAGGGGCCACTTGCCTAAAGCAGCCACATTTGTTTGGTCCCAAGTCAGTTTGTACACAGTCACTTGACAGTAGAACCTTGGTATTCTGGTCACTGTGTAATGTGTCCAGTGGCCAATGCACTAGGATCTCTGTGTGTACAATGTTAATGCAGTTGAACCTGGATAATCTGGCCACACGCAATACATTGCCTTAATAAAACAATCTATTGTGGTAAATTCTAGAAAGAGCCTAAGAAAGTTATTTTGCAAAGTGTACCCTTTGATTCACTTCAAGTATTGATCATCGCTAAATTGTTGCGCGACTTACGAAATGAAACGTTGCGCAAGTTAGCTTACGCAACTGCGTAAGTTTCGTGAAATCGGCTGCAGGTGCATCAGAATTTTGAGTGTATTTTTTGTGACGCCCATCGGCTGTGCCGTATTTCGATCAAATTTAGAGCAACACGCGGGCGTGTTTGAAACATGTTACAGCGTGCGCGTACTTGATAGCGTTTAATACGCGGTAGCATTTTTTCCTACGAAGATGGCGTCTGTGAACGTGATCAATAGCTGTTTTTCACCTACAGACAATGTACTGCTGTATAGTTTAAAATGTTTGTATACCTGTACAGTGCCCGCCACACCTTTGTACAATAGCCCCCTGTTTATTCTGGCCACTTTTTGTCAATTCTTTGTCTGGCCACTATACACAGGGTTGACTGTATTTTACAAAGTAAGAAACTTTGGTGTGGTGCATTATCACCAGTCAGTTTTTATTATTGTCATTCTTCGAGCACAGAGGATACGCAGTGTTCTGTTGGAAACAGTGCTCCCAAAGTACAAACTAGAAGAGTTCTACCAGTTGGATGTTGAAGCCACAGTGGACGAATTCAGGACAGCTGTCAAAGGTAACACACACAGATTTTAACTTTGTTCTTGGAGCAAAACAGTAGGGCTGTGTAAATTCCAATTATTTACTGTTCAAATATTCTGATACAGTATTTGTGACCCGGTACAACGTAATCAGGAATAAGTCGCTGATTTCGAGTAATGGCCCAGTCAATTGGGTATGTGGGTGAAATCGTGAACAAAGTCGATTTTCGGGTTTTGGTACTTTGAGGAAGTGTAGTTGTCATAGATTACCGTCATTAATGTGTTTATTGTAAAAACGATACTTAAAGATGAAAATATAGATGATTTGTGTGAATTGTCCGTGTTCTTTTGTTCTAGGAAGTAATCAAAATCTTATGAATAACACAGATTTTCCATACATTTTGTCATCGTTATCGGATTATAACTATAGAACCGAACATCGAAATTCCTGATTTCGATGTGCTGGGTCACATTTGATCAAATATCCAACATTTGTTGAGACTGACTCGTTAACACTTTTTGTGCACAAATTCAAATTCAAGCAGGAGTATACTTTTTTTATATCTTGTATAAGCACTTGATGCCAAGATTAAGGGCATGTGTGCAAAAGGAGCTTGTAGTATGACAGCCATTAACCCCTCACCCCTTTTTTTAAACCAGTACTTTCTAGACGTTTTCAAGATGATTATGTTCAAAATGAATATTTGCAAAACAGCATGTGAGCATCTTCTTCACCCAAAGGGATTATACTTCAATATCCCTAAAAATTGCCAAAAAACTCTGTTCAATTTTCAGTGCAGATTTTTTTTTCACTCCTAAACTGACTTTTTTTCACATTTTTTTCCCCAGCTTCCAAAGCAGTATCTCCCACCGAGGTGTCTGAAGAAGATGACGTGATCTTGATTCAAGACCCCAAGTACAGAAGACTTAGAGGATCAGTTGACATGAACAAGGCTTTGCAGTGCTTCAACATTGAAAGGTGCAAGAATACATGCTTCTGTTTCGCTAACAATATTAAAACAATATTCATAAATACCATAGTTTACGCATTCCTATTGGCCAAAAGTATGTTGCGTAGCCGGTCTTTATCGGACGATAAAGGCCCGGCTAGCCCAATCTTTGAACATTTTCTAGTCTAACCCGCGGTGCCCTATTAGGTTTCTTTAAAATACAAATTATTTTCTCAAACTACAGGGAAGATGCAAAAGATGAAGAGGAAGGACTCCAGAAATCCAGTGAAGCCTTTCGCAGACACCTTCAGTACTGGAACAACAGAGCCGCAGATAACATGGCAGACGATATACGACACGCGCTACATAACATCATCGCTAACATGAAGTATCATCACATTGAGGAACACGGCCCACACCTTGAAGAAGTTACAGTCACGAATCCCTTGGTACCTAAGTGAGTAGTTGGCATCGTCCAGAATTTTAGAATGTTTTGTCCCATGACCTAAGAGTGTCTCATAAACTTTTGGTGGAAACACTCTGACGTTGTGATTTCGTGGCACTCAAACCTGGCTCTGAGTGAATTTTTGGATTTAATGTTTGGCGATTCGCTGTTCAAATGTAAAAAAGCGCTAATTTTATGAATATATGACAGTCCTGTATTACTAGTGCTTTATTCAGTGTGTGCTAGGATAATCGTCGTCCCTAAAACATAAATACCTTTCATCTGGACAAGCACCAGTCCTTATTTTTTTAAAAGGCAAATGTGATTGGCCAAAAGTTAAGACCAGGGCCCAATTTCCGTTAACCGAGCGTCAGGCTATTTCCTAGACATCATTAACGGTAAGCAACTGAAAACCTGCCCTAACCGCAGAGCCAAATTTTGCTTAAGATAGTGACGCAACAATGGCGGTTTCCAACGGCGCATGCTTAAGCACGCTGCGGCCGTGAAATAGCCTTAAAGTTAGCACAACTTTTCTGCTAGCGCTTAAACGGCTCTATGAAATTGGGCCCTGGTCAAGCACCACAAATACCGACTCTTGAGAGCCATTTCTACATTCATTGTATGAATCTTCTCACCCAAAAAAATTATATTTTGCAACACTCTGAGGCGGCCGTCACGGAGTGAGACTTGCTTCACTGACAGGCCGTCTATAGCCGTCAAGTTCAAAACACGGTGTGTATATATAATGAACGCGTATACGTGCCAACCATGGCAGACAGCGGCAAAGCAGACGTTTTAACTCGTCAATCGCCACTGTGACCATACATTGCCAGAACGCGTTTACATGCCCTCCGGCATCAATTGGTTAAGTTATCATTTTGGAACGATATAAAGATATTTCTTCTATTTTAAGAGAAATAAAAGCATTTGTTGGAAAATATCTTGATTGCCTGAAAAGCCTCCAGACTACATTTCTTCTTTGACAAACTTAGGTACTTCATCCACTACGGCCCAGATACGAACCCCACCAAAGAAGAATCATTAATGGACAGCGACAAAGCCCCCTACCTCCAGATCAGTAACGGTTGGGTCATGAACACAGACCCGCTCAAGAACTTCGCCGAACGCGACTCCAATGTCTACCTACGACGTGAGCTGATCGTCTGGGGCGACTCGGTCAAACTGCGCTACGGCGAGAAACCGGAAGACTGCCCCTACCTGTGGAATCGCATGCTGGAGTACTCGCGCACCATGGCGCGCATGTTTCACGGTTTGCGCATTGATAACTGCCACAGCACGCCGATACATGTTGCAGAGGTGTGTTATAATGTGCATATTTTAGGGCTGTGCCAATTATTTAAATATTTGAATAATGATTTTCGTATTCGAATATTCGATATGGTTGATGAGTAATGGGTCGATCATTAAATTGGGAGAGAAAAGAAATGTTTTTTTTTTACAAAAGTGGTATTTTCTTTAAATTGCTCTAACGAGGGTGCTCCGAATGTATGCAGTGGACTTATTTTTTGCATTTCTAGATTGATCGTACTGCATTGAAATATACTCTGTGATATACATGTAGGCCAATTCAGGAATTTACACCAAATAAATCATGACAAAATAAGGCTAAACGAATATTCGATATTCGATTGGTTAGAATATTCGAATAGCAAATTATTCAAATTGACTGGGCCCTTGATATTTATTTAGCACAAATATCACAAATATGGCATTTCACATTATTACACCTGGTCATTGGGCTCTTAATACCATTCCTAAAATTAAACCTTCTCAGCTCCCTGGGAAGTATGCAGCCCCAGCTGCCTGTTAGGCACTCATGAGCTATTCTGACACAACACCTTCACTGCCCTGACAGGTACCCATTTACTCCTGGATGGAGAGAGGCAATTTATGGCAAAGTATCTTTCCCATGGGAACATTCACCCAGGATGCGGGCAGGGCCGAATTTCATGGAACCCGTTAGCACAAACAATTTGTTTAGCACAGAATTTCTTTGCTTTATTTTGCAAAACTGGGTTGCCAGCCAAAATCGTATGTGATGTGTTTTTACTGATATTTTGCTCCTGTTCCTAAAAATAAAATTTGACATACAATTTTGGCTGGTAACCCATTTTACAGAGCAAAGAAATTATGTGCTAAACAAAATTTTGTGCTAACAGGTTCCATGAAATTGGGCCCAGGCCTTGATTCGAACTCATGACCTGCAGAATATGACGCACCAAACCGTTCGGACAAAATAAGCATGGACTGTATAATTCTGATATAGTTACATTGGAAAAGGGCAAAGAATGTATAATTATTAAGTAAACATTTTTTTTTTTAGTACTTCTTGGATGAGGCCCGCAAGGTCCGACCAGACCTGTACGTCGTCGCAGAACTCTTCACACAGTCAGAACACGTGGACAACATGTTCATCAACCGACTGGGGATCAACTCGCTTATTAGAGGTACAATTGAGGAGGCTGAGAAATGTAACATATTTTATCAGTCAGTAACATGTATAGCCAACTCTTGTGGCGAGGCTGACTGCATTAGCCTAAAAAAGAGCCGCTAAGGCAGGGTGCACCACTCTGCCTGAAGTGCCTCTCCGAGCTTCCTGCACTTCTGGAGCTGTATGGGAGATGCGTGACTCCAGAGGTCAGCTCATCCCATGCAGGTTCAATTAGGTTGATAACCGAATGAAATTGGTTAAATTCTGAGAGCCCTGAACTGCAGGATTCTCCCAGAAATAGAGAATGTCCCATTTCATTGCTGTGGGAATTCCTTTTTTTTTCTTCAAACGGGTCCTCTAAGAAATCACTGAAGCAAAAAAGTCTTCCAAAGTAATTTGTTGATCAGTGCTTTGTTTAATAAAAGTTCTCTGTATTAACAAAACTTCTCCTCTGAAGAACTGATATTTAAGAAAATTGCACTTCTTTTTGGGGGGAGAGTATACTTGTAGTGACTTGTTGATGAACTATATACTACATCACTGCACATAGTCCTTGCTGACGTCATTTTAAATGTACAATTTGTCGTACACAGAAGCCATGAATGCCGGTGATGCGCATGAATTGGGGCGTCTGGTGTACCGTTACGGCGGGGAGCCAGTCGGTTCATTCCTTCAGCCCCGTGTGAGGCCATTGACCCCCAGCATGAGCCACGCCCTGCTAATGGACATCACCCATGACAACATGAGCCCAATTCTGGTAGGTCAAATTGTTGTATTTTGTTTTGCCGTATTAATTGGAATTATTCATTTCTTTTTTTTTTGGCCTAATGTGTAAAATTCCTTTACCCAAAAAGTATAATAAATTCGATTCAAACCAATTATCCCATACGAGACAATTAATAGAAAACGTTTTGACAGGAATTAATAATTTGTGTATACATGTGTATTATTTATTATTTTATTAGAGTAGTATGAGCTCATTTTCTCTCTGTCTTTTTTTTATAGACACGCTCCGTGTATGATCTATTACCAACTGCAGCATTGGTGTCTATGGCTAACTGTGCCATTGGTTCCAACAAGGGTTATGATGAGCTTGTACCGGAACATGTGAGTTTGATTTTGCAAATTGGCTATTTCTGATACTCGTGAGTTTTTAATACGCATGACCAATATATAAATTCTGAGACCGATACCATTAAATGGCAAGTAAAAACTGACTTGATCGGCCAATATTTTTTTGACTGATATTTAGGCCAATATTTCGCCTGATATTTTTTCTGATGTGTCAAAAGATGAACGGACACTAGTCAGGAGTAGTTGTAGAACAATTTAAACTTTCTTACACTAACAAATTACATCAGCAAGTGATAATCCCTATTTTAAACGTTTTTAGATGGCTCCCATAGGTTTAGTACAGTATAGGATTTCAAGTGATGTCTATGTATAAAAATCTTCCTCTTAGACTTTTTTTGCAACTATTAACCATTTACCCTTCTTTAGTTATGTATTGTGCTGTGCTGCTGATTAGAAATGGAAATATTTCAGATTTTGCCCCAAGAAATACACATGAACAGCTACATTCACACGACATATGTGAGCCGCTCCACCGAAAGTAGGTGCTTGTTGCACAGGCCAGAACTGAGATAATGGCTAATTTATGCATGTATGTCAAGTAGGGCATTTTTTATCGATACCAGGATTTCTGCATGAGACCACCTATTAAGTATCCATAACTATCACCTAAAGAAGTTTAAATACTACCAGAAAACAGTTTTTTCGGTGTTTTTTTAAAGCATGTACCTTCATGAAACTAGGCTAATTTGGCTAAAACAATGGGAAAATCACTGATATTCCATGCTTATTTTCATTGCCTTCGGCAGGGGTTGGCACTATATCCCATACACCAGAAGAACACATGTTTTCCTATAGGTATAGGGCTTTTGGAGTCAGAATTTGCATGGTTGCTAAGGACTTTATGCCTTAACAGAAGTACAACCTTCTACGCCATTTTTCTCTAAAGCGCTTCTTAAAAAATATTGTGCTCTTGGTCATAGTGGAAATGGTCATAACTTGGTAAATTTTTGACGGATTGACACAATGTTTGTAGTTTTGTGAAGCTTATAATATACTCTATCTGATTAAGTCATTAGCGCCATTTATATTTTTTTATGCAAGAGCCTACTTTTGGTGGAGTGGCTCACATATAATTCACTAATATCTGAAGCCGGATATTCCACAACAGCCTTAAGGCATACAGATTGTTATTCTAACTCTGTACCTTTACCCTTTTACCTAACATTGCATCCTATATCCCTAGATTCACGTGGTGAAGGAAAACCGTCTGTACACATCTTGGAGAGAAGACGCAGACATGTGCCATCTAGAGGAAGTAGGGCATAACCACGGCATCATTACTGGCAAGAGAGTTCTGAATGAAGTGCATAGGACACTGGGAGCCAAGGGCTACACACAGGTGAGTATGTAGCTGTGTACATTAACCATAACAATCTTATTGGGTGGATTTCGCTGACCAATAATTTATCATGTAAGTCTTATGGAAAATTGGATTTTCGGGCACATCGCAGGGAATGGCTGTTGTGACGATATTCTTTAATTTGCAGTTTTACCGTTCTGCTTTTGTAGCCCCCGAATGCCAATAAATTGAAAGAGCATATTAAATTCTGCCGATTCAATGAATGAAATGAAGAAAATTTTGTCTGAACTAGGCACAAAAATAAATAAAATTGTTTGCCTTTTAGTTTCCTGTTTGCAAGTGTCCTGTATGAATTTGGCCCAAGCATATAAAGTGTCTATGTGTGGCATGAAATTAAAGTTGAATGCCACCATAATACAAAAGAAACTGGTAGTTCGGGTTTAAATAAAACTTTATAACTTTCTTTTCTGTTTTCATTTAGCTTAAAGTTATATCTACTTTGTGACAACAAGTTGCTCAAAGTGGAATAACACAACGAAAATGTTGCAGATTGCTCCAGATAATAAAATTCTTGGGTCCGACTTGGTCATTTTTGGGTCCGACATGGTCCGGGTCTAATTTGATCAGAGTTTAACTTGGTCTGGGTCCGATTTGTCTTGATCCCTACCAAATGGGAGCTGCTGAAAAATCGAACACAAAATTGGCACAACAAATGGGCTTCACACAAGATAGAGCACAAAATAATGTGACGACTGCTCAAGACTTTTATCATGTAATTTTCAATGTTCAGGTGTACGTTGATCAAGTGGATGAGAACATCGTAGCCGTGACTCGACACAATCCCATTTCACATCAGTCTGTCATCCTCATGGCTCGTACGGCATTCAAACCTCCATCAAATCCAAATTATACCGGCTACATACCGCCACTCTGTGTACCAGGTAAGAACAGTTGCAAAATCTGTTACTGTGTGGTCCTCATTGGGATTCGAACCCGAGACCTCTGTCACACTCGGCAGATGCTCTATCAGCTAAGCTATGAGGCACAGTGGTATACTGCCCCAGGTTTCCCTCCAAGACCTCTGACACACTGGGCAGATGCTCTATCAGCTGAGCTATGAGGCACAGTGGTATACTGCCCCAGGTTTTCCCCCATGACCTCTGACATACTAGGCAGATGCTCTATCAGCTAAGCTATGAGGCACAGTGGTATACTGCCCCAGATTTTCCCCCAAGACCTCTGACACACCCGGCAGATGCTCTATCAGCTAAGCTATGAGGCACATTGGTATACCGCCCCAGATTTTCCCCCAAGACCTCTGACACACCCGGCAGATGCTCTATCAGCTAACCTATGAGGCACAGTGGTATACTGCCCCAGGTTTTTCCCCAAGACCTCTGACACACCGGGCTGATGCTCTATCAGCTAAGCTATGAGGCACAGTGGTATACTGCCCCAGGTTTCCCCCCAAGACCTCTGACACACTGGGCAGATGCTCTATCAGCTAAGCTATGAGGCACAGTGGTACACTGCCCCAGGTTTCCCCCCAAGACCTCCGACACACTGGGCAGATGCTCTATCAGCTGAGCTATGAGGCACAGTGGTACACTGCCCCAGGTTTCCCCCCAAGACCTCCGACACACTGGGCAGATGCTCTATCAGCTAACCTATGAGGCACAGTGGTATACTGCCCCAGGTTTTTCCCCAAGACCTCTGACACACCCGGCAGATGCTCTATCAGCTAAGCTATGAGGCACATTGGTATACCGCCCCAGATTTTCCCCCAAGACCTCTGACACACCGGGCTGATGCTCTATCAGCTAAGCTATGAGGCACAGTGGTATACTGCCCCAGGTTTCCCCCCAAGACCTCTGACACACTGGGCAGATGCTCTATCAGCTAAGCTATGAGGCACAGTGGTACACTGCCCCAGGTTTCCCCCCAAGACCTCCGACACACTGGGCAGATGCTCTATCAGCTAAGCTATGAGGCACATTGGTATACTGCCCCAGATTTTCCCCCAAGACCTCTGACACACCCGGCAGATGCTCTATCAGCTAACCTATGAGGCACAGTGGTATACTGCCCCAGGTTTTTCCCCAAGACCTCTGACACACCGGGCTGATGCTCTATCAGCTAAGCTATGAGGCACAGTGGTACACTGCCCCAGGTTTTCCCCCAAGACCTCTGACACACTGGGCAGATGCTCTATCAGCTAAGCTATGAGGCACAGTGGTACACTGCCCCAGGTTTCCCCCCAAGACCTCTGACACACCCGGCAGATGCTCTATCAGCTAACCTATGAGGCACAGTGGTATACTGCCCCAGATTTTCCCCCAAGACCTCTGACACACCCGGCAGATGCTCTATCAGCTAACCTATGAGGCACAGTGGTATACTGCCCCAGGTTTTCCCCCAAGACCTCTGACACACCCGGCAGATGCTCTATCAGCTAAGCTATGAGGCACAGTGGTATACTGCCCCAGGTTTCCCCCCAAGACCTCTGACACACTGGGCAGATGCTCTATCAGCTAAGCTATGAGGCACAGTGGTACACTGCCCCAGGTTTCCCCCCAAGACCTCCGACACACTGGGCAGATGCTCTATCAGCTAAGCTATAAGGCACATTGGTATACTGCCCCAGGTTTCCCCCAAGACCTCTGATACACTGGGCAGATGCTGTACCACCTGAACTAAGAGGCACAGTGGTATACCGCCCCAGGTTTTCCCCCAAGACCTCTGACACAACGGCCAGATGCTATATCAGCTAAGCTATGAGGCACAGTGGTATACTGCCCTAAGAGTCCATCTTTTCTGTATGGATGCACAACTGAGCAAAGTAACAAAGGCAGTAATAGGCCGTATTCCTGAACGCGTGAGGGCGCTGTCAAGAGCCCCGTGCCTATCGCGCATTATGTTAGAACACAAAATGTGCTACGCGCGCACGCCTTCCAAACATTTACTTTTAATGTAAATCAACATGCGCGCGTCACAGGCTTGCGCTCTGCGTATGCGACTTTTCCCCACTACGGACGTAATGATTTCCCTTATTTTCCACTGTCTGCTATGGCCATTTCCCCATCACCTTGTGACATAATTAGCTTTTGTCGTCAGCAATCAGAGTTTTTCATTGTTTAAATTCAATACAAATGCACCCAAATACTTCTGCTTACGGTCTTAAAAACATGGTCATTATTAAAAACAAAGCCTTGATTTCCCAGTGGCCAATTTCATGGCACTGCTTAAGCTGAAAAGGTGTGCTTACTGTGTAGCAAAAAAAAAGGTTATGCTAACCTGCTATTTCACGGCCATGACATGCTTACACATTTGCATGCTTGGAAACATAATTGTTGCATCACTCTTTGCTTCTGAAGTTAACAAACGTTTCGCAGTGCTTACAGTTGCAGTCCCAACCTTCTGTTAGCACAAAATCGGCTGCTGAGCAGTGCCATGAAATTGGCCCCTATGCTAATCTCTGACACAAAACTCTTTTAAAAATCCTCTTAAGGTGTCGTGGAAGAGATCATCCTGGAAGCTCGTCTGGTCAAACTCGCCGACAAGCCTCCACCGAAGAGCGAGACCCACATTAATGGTCTAGCTCACTTCACCGTGGACCTACAGACACAGATCCACCTGTACAGCAGTCGCATGGTGGAGTTGTCGGACCACGGTGCCGAGAGAAAGTCACCGGTTCAAGAGATTGACTTCATTAACTTCCCACCGGGGAGTGTTATCGCTTTCAGGTAATTTACAATCAGCATCATGGTACTCGTACTCGGTACTCGGTACTCGGTACTCGGTACTCGGTACTCGATACTCGATACTCAGTTCTCGTACTCAGTAGTCACCAATGAGAAACTCACCAGTCCAAGAAAATGTTTAACTTTAACTTCTCACTGGGGAGTGTTATTGCTTTAAGGTAATTATATAATATTTTTCATAATTGTTTTCATTGCTAAATCGCATTCCTCATCTAGAGTCACCCTGAACCCAACATCTCGCAAGGCCCTGTCCGAACTCCGTGCCTGCATTGCCCAGTTCGGCTACCGCGTACGCTCCCTAAGCGGAAACAACATGGCGTCATCCCAGCAACAGCAGTCACTGACGACCAACTTCCAAGCCATTGCGAGCAAACTGTCGCTGTCCGACATGAACCGGGTGCTGTACCGCTGCGACGTGGAAGAACGGGATGATGGGAAGGGATTGGGGGTATATCACATACCGGGCCATGGAAGTCTGGTTTACTGTGGCTTGCAGGGTGAATTTACACATTAAAACTTTCTTAACCTTCGGAGCAAATTTTGTATTTTTTTAAAATTACGGTACTAAAAAACCTTTGGCCCAATTCCACTTAAACTTCATGTAATCCTCAACTGATTACTCTAGTCTGTGCCCCTGTAGTCACCTTTAATGTTGAGTTCACTTACCGGTCAGGTCCACCCTGGGAAATCTTGGCCTCAAGCCTAGGCCCATTGATTTGTGTACAAACATACATGTATGTTCTATGAGCAAGGCCCTTTTGCTGTCATGTATAAAAGCAGCTACCAATCATCCTACTGCGGGCCCAGTAAACAGCTGTGTCTTGAGGGGACCTCCATTCATCTATTTAGGCCATTATTGATTGCTTTCGATGACGTAGAACATCCGGGAATGTCTGGTGGTCAACAGTCACGCGCGTACATGCGCGCGCCAATAGACGCACATGAACACACGTAAAAAATACTCAGCGTATTTTCATTCGAAGATGCCGCACGCGGGCGTTGTGATACGTTCAAATTATTGAGCATGCACTCGGCTTGTAAAAAACAAAAGTGCTTTTACTTGATCGCGATGTGTAGCCTGAAGAAATGCGTTTTTATCTTTCTCGATACAACAGCCATGGCGCAACAACATAAAGCTAGTTCAAGCAACAGAGGTAAGTGCAACCAATGCGCTTTTCTTGCTCTTTTTGCCGGTTATTACTCGAGCCACGTGGGTCATGAAAAATGCCCACCAAAATGGTGGATGGAAGGCGTGACGTCACCGGAAAGCAATCAATAGAAAGGGTTGTGTCTGCCAAACGGTGTTATTTACGCGTTATACAAAGTGCCTTCCAGAGTCTCCCCTTGGAGCCTCCGTGCAATTTTTAAAAGATTTTTAAGGGTTAAAGTGAGTTTTTCATATAAAACAAATTTTGCAAACATCTCACCCACTAATGCCTTTTCGATTAAAAAAAAAACCACAATTATACTCAGTCAAAGTATAATTTGCATGTGAAGAAACGTATGTAATTTTTCATGCTGAAAAATTGATACATAAGTTTCACTAAATCTGGCTGTAAACATCCGTTTTCAGGTTATATGTCGGTACTGAGTGACATACGAAGCAAGAATGACCTCGGCCATCCTCTATGTGAGAACCTACGACAAGGGGACTGGATGGCTGAATGCGTGGCTAATAGGCTACTGTTGCATGCTAGCACTAAACAGGTCAGACCACTATTACCCCAATCACCCCTTCCCCCAACCCTACCCCATCCATGCATGGCCACACCACCCCTCCACCCCTATCCCCCACCCCTTCACCCACCATCACCCTCCCATCCCCCTCGCCACCTCCCTCACTTATTGTAGACTTGCACAGTGATAACCAGTGTCGTAATGATTTTTACTGACTTAACTTGGGACTCAAACCTCAAATGGCTTGATTTGGACTCAGGTCACTGACACAAATAAATAGAGTTGATTCGGACTTGAACATTTTTGACTTGAGTCTGCCAAAAATGAAATTTAACGTTTGTGCATTTTTTGGGGTCATTTTAAGGACTGAATTGCATTTCAGCACTACAGAAACTTGAGACTAAGCTTTGTTTAAGAATGGAACATGCCTGGCCAAAACAACAAAAATACCCTACAGGAATGCAAGTTTCAGAGTTTAGATTCGCTTTGAAATTAGCTTGAGCATATTTACTATTGTGACTATTTGACTGGACCCAACTTGACCAACATATCCGACTTGACTTGACTTGGGATTCGAGGCATTTTAATTAGATTTGACTTGGGACTCAAAAGCAACTTGACTTGACTTGGGACTCGAGCAGAGGGAGACTCGTAATAATCCACTGATAAGAACATATTTCCTTGTTTGGTCCCATTCTCAGTTGGGCAAGTGGTTCCAAGCAGCCTTTGCAAGCTTCAGTGCAATTCCTCGCTACCTGATCCCCTGCTACTTTGATGCCATTATGGTAGGAGCCTACACGACTCTACTTAATGTCTGCTGGAAATCTATGTCCAAGTGAGTATCTGTACAAATTAGGAATTTCAACAATGATATGATTTGAGAAATTTCCAGTAAACTTGCCTTGGCGATGGCCTTGTGTTGGACTGAACTATAACACATTGCTGGATTGAAGTAAAAAAAGTTAAGATTCCTTAACTCTTAAGATGTCTTAACTCGGATATCACTAAGATGTCGTAGATTACTTTGTCTTGTCATAAATTGTGCCCTAAGACACATCAAATTTAAGACACCTACTAATATGTGTGTCATAACTTGTGTCTTTGAAAAAATGTTTTATATTTCCTGCTAAATTCTTTGGAAAATGGACTTGTAACTAGCCTCAAACATTCATTCTTTGTAAAATTTGCTATTTTAAAAATCATTTTTACGACAATTCAAGTTAGGCCCAGACTATTTACGAACGTTTCCTCAAAGTTGTTTACGCCACCTACCATGCCTACAGCCGTACGGAAGTAACTACATGTACCAGTTAGTAATGTAATGCGCATGTGTGAAGGTACGTAAACACATGCAAGTGAATGTCATTAAAAAAAACATTAAGGACAGATAGGCCTTTATGTAATAGTTAAGACACCCTGACAACTTTTTGATATTGCAAGACATTGTTTAATTTAATAGTCATAGGTAAGATGTCATAAATTCATTTAGGACATATGATGTGTCTCATACAATAAAGGAGCGTGTCCTGATCACATTTTTGACCACCCATTTTTCCCATGGGTGTTGAGATTTTGATACCACGTATGATTTGTCGTATTTTTCTCATTACCATTCTGAAATTGTGCGTTCTCAATCCAACTATTTTCAAGGATATCGTCAAAAAACCACCGATGTTTTGTAAACTAATTTATCTGGGGGGTGTTCCATAAAGCAGTGCAGTAATCACACCAAACTTTTTGCTTCCACATCTAAATTGAAGATTGTAAATTTCCCGTTCTATTCCCATGGATAGTATTTTGGGGAGGCATTTTACGTGATTCTTGCGTTAAAATGAAATACATTTTCTGGAAAAATCTGGTTTAATTGCAACCTACCCCTGAATTCTGAATAAACACAAAGTCTAAACACCATTTTCACTGCATCCAGATTTCTCAAACTTGATCATGGACATTTGTCCACATTTGTATCGAATTCATTCACCTCAGTGGTCCCTCGGTTATAATCTCTAAAAAATATAATCACTTATTCACCATTTTCATGTCACAGATTTGTTCATGAGGGCTCGTCCTTCATCCGTGCCCTAGCCCTGGGTTCAGTCCAGATGTGCGGTCAGGTCAAGACGGCCCCACTCCCAGAGCTGTCCCCAAGGTTAAGCGGCGTGCCTACAGCGACAAACGAGGACACGGGTCGCGGGGTCCAGTGCGTGGCCACCATGGCAGCAGGGTTGCCGCACTTCGCAGGGGGGTTCATGAGGAGTTGGGGACGGGATACGTTCATCGCTGTCCCTGGGTTGCTGATTGTCACTGGTAGATTGGACGAGGCAAAGTGAGAAATGTTTTATCTAAATGAAACCGCGATTCCTTAATCAATTCTAAAAATGTTGAAATTGCCCTAATCTATTTGAGACGACTTGAGTCACAAAAAGCTTTACAGTCACTTCGCCCAAAAACCACTTCGCCCGAACCACATCCTGTGCACGAAGTGGCATTCGGGCGAAGTGGCATTCGGGCGAAGTGGCATTGGGAAAAATGGTTCGGGGCGAAGTGGTCCAGGGCGAAGTGGTTTTGGGGCAAAGTAAATTTTCGTCTCATGAGACGAAAATTAATTGTCTTACTCATTTCTCAAAGACTATAGCACTTCAGACAAAACCATTTTAGGGGAAGTTTACTACCGTCATCATGCTTATATTGTGTAAGTTATGTGTAAATCTGTGAATATTTCTGATTTTCGAGATTCCCAATAGTGAGCAGGGGCTTTAAACATGAGCATTCTTGGACAGAAAAACAAAAATACCTTACACAAATGCAAGTTTCAGCGATTACATGTAGATTTATTTTGAAATTAGCTTGAACAAATTTAGTGTCATGTCTACTTGACTTGACCCAACTTGACCAATATGCCTGACTTGACTTGACATGGCATTGGTGTCAAATGACTTGACTTGACTTGGGACTCGAAGGCAGTTTGACTTGACTTGACTTGGGACTCAAAAGTAGTTTGACTTGACTTACTTGGGACTCAAGCAGGGAGACTCGTTTCAACCCTGTCTATTTCTAACCCTTCCAGGTACCTAATTCTAGCCTTTGCGGCCACCCTACGTCACGGCGTCATCCCTAACCTCCTAGGGGGCGGTTCCCACGCCCGCTACAACTGCCGCGACGCAACCTGGTGGTGGCTGTACTGTATACAGCTCTACTGCCGCGAGATCGAGGACGGTCATAGCATACTGCAGTGCCCAGTCTCCAGGATCTTCCCTGGGGATGAGGATGAGCCTCAGCCAGCTGGATTTGTGGTGAGTATTTTTAAATTGTTGTGGTCTTGAATGTATAATTGGCTTTTTAATCATGTATTTATCGTGCATTTCAGCATTCATGCTGCTATTTTTTATGTTGAAATAAAAAAAATTTAAAATAGGGTTTCTCAAATGTGCGGAAAAATATCCTGCAATTTGAGTACCATGAAATATTTTTACCAAGAACTAATTGTTTTTCCTAAAAGAGTACTGGAGTAAAAAACATAACCCTTTGTCTGTTGCCAAGGTTACTGGGTCTACACAAAAACCAGTGAACTGTTTCCCTGTGCTTTAGCAATGGCCGTTTCAGATTACCAGCTAATGTTTAGACCCAATTACCCTGACAACTGACGTTGCACTTTGGTAGAGTCCTAAATGTTTTTTACCGAAGATTCTTCAATAGAAGCTCATGCACCGAATAAAAGAAAGTTGGTCTTAGAAGTATTCCAACATGCATGTACAACTTGCACGTCTGTGTGTGGGACATCTTAGCTGAAACTCGCATTTAGGCTGAAACGTTTGGCTATTACTCAAAATAATTCTGGAACTCGGGAACCGGGCACTAGTCTCAAAAACTAGTCAGGAACACTAGTCAAGGAATCACGCACGCGTGAAGTCTTGACGGGCACTAGAAGTCTTGACGGGTACTAGAAGTCTTGACGGGCACTAGAAGTCTTGACGGGCACTAGAGGTCTTGACGGGCACTAGAGGTCTTGACGGGCACTAGAGGTCTTGACGGGCACTAGAAGTCTTGACGGGTACTAGAAGTCTTGACGGGCACTAGAAGTCTTGACGGGCACTAGAGGTCTTGACGGGCACTAGAAGTCTTGACGGGCACTAGAGGTCTTGACGGGCACTAGAAGTCTTGACGGGCACTAGAAGTCTTGACGGGCACTAGAGGTCTTGACGGGCACTAGAAGTCTTGACGGGCACTAGAAGTCTTGACGGGCACTAGAGGTCTTGACGGGTACTAGAAGTATTGACGGGCACTAGAAGTCTTGACGGGCACTAGAAGTCTTGACGGGCACTAGAAGTCTTGACGCGCGTCTAGTTCATGCTGACGCAAATTTCACGCTCTAGCCTGTATTAGTGAACCCCACATGAATGCGTTTCAGCCAGTCAGGATTGAGAATCAGAAAGAGGCGTGTTATAATGCCTAATACTTCGTCCAAACATTTCAAACCTCTGATTTTGAAGTCTGCTTTATTAAATGCCAAATGTTTCTATTTTTAAGGATCAACCACTGTCGGACGTCATTCAGGAGGCCATGCAACGCCATGTTCAGGGCATATCATACCGCGAGAGACATGCTGGAAAGGGACTGGATCAGAACATGTCTCATGAAGGTTTGTATTGGCATTTATCACGGTGCGTCCATCTTTGTCTTGTTCCCCATAGTACGTGCCGGGCACGATTAGTGCATCTGCGTGACCGTGCGTTAGCGCGTGTAATCTTCTGTTGTTATTTTGAAAGAATCACTGTCTGTGCTGCGCATTTTCTTGATCGCGCTATGCTCATGTCATTGTGATGCACACAATGAACAATTTCAACAAGGGGCTAAACCATTTTTTCCTGCAAGCCTCGATTTGGTTACGTTCATTTTAATAGGAGAAAAGGGAAGATATCTGTCTTTTTATTGTAACATACAGATGAAATAAGTTGAATTTGGTTGGTGCCAGGGACTATAATACTGTTACAAATGGCATTATCTCCATGTGTGATTAACCACTTCGCGCCAGCTAGGCATTTTCCAATTTATTCCCCTGGAGCAGGAGACTGCCCTGGCAATTTTAGTTATGCAGTATACATGTCTCTGGGGCTGGAGACTTGATGACTAGTTTTTATTTCAAGTCGTAAATCAATCTTATTTCCCAAGTCCAGTCACAAGTCACAGGTCAAAAACCCAAAACTGACATGACCCCAACAAGATAAGCTACAAGCTCTGCCCTGGTCTAATTCATGGGCTAATACTGTTTATATACCTCATGCATAGATTCTTGTCATCTGATTGGTTAAAAGTGGGGGCATTGAATCGGCTAAACTCGGCGCGTATATGCCCACCGGGCAATAGTCTTTGCCATGCCCCGGGCATAGTCATTTAGCGGGTTCCGGACGCGCGCATTACATGTGTTAGCATAGCTGTGCACCAACTATATGCAGCTGGGCGCTTCACGAAAACATTCATCAGGACAGTAATGGCGGAATCTCGACGTCTGTCGTAGATGATGAAGTCCTTAAGAAAGTAAGAGAAGTGGCCTACAGTGAGAACTGTGTCAGGTGAATTGTGCTACCAAAGTGCCAGGTGATTATGCTACAAATGTTTGCCTTGGGGCATAGTCATGGCTTCGAGATCACCTTGGGCCTATAATCTTAACCATGCCCCTCATTGGAGTCAATATTTGTATAATAACCGTCCCCAATACACTCATACTTAGAACTACATATGCAGTTCCCCATCATGAAGTGGTTAAGGATGTGTATGATCAGTACCTTATCCACATTCTGAGAAAACAATTAAAAAAAAATTCTGTGTTTTTATGAAAATATGCGAAGCCGCCATCCTATTTATAGGACAGCTCCCTGGTCATAATGCACGGAAAATAGACCCTTGATACCACTGTCGTAAACCAAACTCCAGAATTGTTGGCTCCAGTGGATATTTAGAAAACCATGAATATCGATGCACATTTTGCTTGTGATTAAGAATACCAATTCTGGGAATTCAAACATAAATTATTAATTGGTACATCAAGTTCTTAGACACTCTTGCTCATTTCAGAATTTGCCTAAATAAGAACCAGCATTTGCTAATTGAATAAATTTGATCATATAAGGGAAATCTTAAAAGAATTTGTGAAAACTGGTCCTCAAAACCGACATATCTTTTAACTGTCTACTTGTTTCCCTTGCTCAGGTTTCAACGTGACTATCGGAGTGGACCACGAAACTGGGTTTCCATTGGGAGGCAGTGATTGGAATTGTGGAACCTGGATGGACAAAGTAGGGGAGTCTGATGTCGCAGGGAATCGGGGTAAACCGGCCACGCCCAGGTATTTTTATGCTGTTTTACGCAATAGGCCGTATTCCTGAACGCGTGAGGGCGCTCGAACACGGTGATTTGAGGGAAAATGTCCATAGACGACAGTAGAAAAGTGGGGGTACGTGCATACGTACGTACGTGGGGAAAAGTCACGTACGCGGAGCGCGCAGGCCTGTGATTTCCATTCAAAATAAACGTTTGAAAGGCGTGCGCGCGTAGCATTTTTTGTGTTCGAACATAACGCGCGATGGACGCGGACCACTTGACAGCGCCCTCACGCGTTCAGGAATACGGCCTATTTGTACGCTATTTTTTGATACCCAAGTGTCTGTAGCAAGCTTCGCTTTTTAGTATTCTGTCATTAACTCTGTGTGTTTTGTTCTTATAGGGATGGTTCTGCAGTTGAGATTGTGGGTCTATGCAAGGCAGCTGTCCGATGGCTTGCCAAAATGAATGAAGCCAGTCATTTTCCACACAGTGGGGTCTCGGTTAGGGTAGATGGTACGTAGTGTCCATTTATTTCCCCAAATGAACCACTGCCAAAGTCATAATTTTGCAACGTATTTCTCTCTATAACTTTCAAACATTGATAATTTGTCATGGGTACCCATTTGCAAACTTTCAAATCTTTTTCCAAAATTAAAATAAGCACAGAAAAATTGATGGTAACAAGGGCGTGAACCTGACACCACCACTTTTGAAATAATAATAATATAATAATAATTGTCTTGAGCCATTACTTGGCCCGGAGGCCCTTACTTCTACGAATTAACAATGGTGAACACTTTTGAATTTGGATTCTTTGGTGTCCAGCAGCCTTAAGTTCATCAATTGAAAGACCACTCCACTTGGTCAGGTTGTCCACCCATCTGGCATTGAAAATAAAGTGCTCCCTTAGAATGAATCTCCTAGTTTTCATTTAAAGACCATTGTATAATTTGCATTGATACAAAATTTTACTTCATAAGTTGACGAGAAAGAATTTACTGGAAAGTGTAAATAGCAAGGGAAACGGACACCACATAAATTTATTTCTGTCAAAGATGGTACATTCTGTAAGAATTTAGCAACTGTAAGTGGTTTTTTTAAACACTTGTGTGCACGCACATTTTTTTTTACTATTCAATTGACACAAAAACCATGCATGAATCTGAAAGGTTTTCCAAAGCATTGATGCATCTATGTAGCTGAAATTTGTGCAGGCTAGTTTACCAGCATTCTTCATTAAATATGTTATGCCCTTATTGATTGCTTTCGATGATGTAGAACATCCGGGAATGTGTGGTGGTCAACAGTCACGCGCGTAAACGCGCGTACACGCGCGCGCCATGAACACGCGTAAAAAATTACTCACAAGCGTATTTTCATTCGAAGATGCCGCACGCGGGCGTTGTGATACGTTCAAATTATTGAGCATGCACTCGGCTTGAAAAAACGAAAGTGCTTTTACTTGATCACGATTTTTAGCCTGAAGAAATGCGTTTTTATCTTTGGCGCAACAACATAAAGCAAGTTCAAGCAACAGAGGTAAGTGCAACCAATGTGCTTTTCTTGCTCTTTTTGCCGGTTATTACTCAAGCCACGTGGGTCACGAAAAATGCCCACCAAAATGGTGGATGAAAGGGGTGACGTCACCGGAAAGCAATCAATTCCAGGAATCCGTATTGAAAAAAGTTCCATCTTGCAAATAATACATCGGGTCTTCTACTTTTTTAGGCAAGCTTACCCAGATGCCGTACAAGGAATGGAATGCCAAACTACAGGCCAACTTTGAGAAGAAATTCTGGATACCGCCTGACGCAAACAAGGAAACCAACGAGATGATCAATCAACGTGGGATCTATAAAGATTCAGTCGGCGCCTCACAGTTTTGGGCCGACTACCAGCTGAGGCCCAACTACCCCATCGCAATGGTTGTGGTGAGTTTGGAATTGTGAATGGAAAATTGGGCCGTCTTGCGTGAAGCAGTTGATGCAAAAGTTAAGACCAGAGGCGTGTTCAATAGCACAATACGTACGCCGGTATTGGGTAGTTTCCTATACCTTCACCGTTGAAGGTTTTGTCGGTATGCATACGTATTGCGCTATTGAACTCGCCTCTGGTGAAGCACCCCAAATACTGACTCCTAAGAGTCATTTTTACATTCATTTTATGAAACACCAGGGAGCAATTTTTGCTACACTGACAGGCTGTCCACAGCCGTCAAGTTCATAACACGGTGTGTACAAATGAATTGTGGACATTGGATGTGTTTACATGTCAACCGTGGAAGACAGCGGCAAAGCTGACGTTTTAACTCGTTAACCACTCTTGTGACTATACATCGCCAGAAAGCGTTTACACGTCCTCCGGCGTCAAATGGTTAAATAAAGATTAGAGGATTGAAAAACTGTGACAAACGGCATTACCCCCATGTGTGATTGAGGATGGGTATGGGGCCTAGTTTCATTTACAGGAGTGACCTTCATGATAGAAAACGTGTATGCGTATATAGATTCATATTCAAATATCAAACGTGGAAAAAGAGAAAAATCACAAAAAGGTACCATCTTGGGCAGAGTAATTGTATTGGACAGTTAAAACCACTTCTATCTTCCATTTAAGTAAGGTTTTCCTTGGTCAAATGGTTGATTAAAATTTTGGGACATTGAAAATCCTGTATACAGGCTTCAACAAAGTTTTAGCTTGTACAAAACAGCCATTTTTATGTACTTGAAATGTACCTGATTTAAACACGTTTTTTGGTCTTTCTGCCCAGGCCCCTGAATTATTCACCCCTTCAAGAGCCTGGACTGCACTGGAAATGGCTGAGAAAATCCTGCTTGGCCCCGTCGGAATGAAGACTCTGGATCCTACGTGAGTCTTTGCTATCTGGTTTTTTTTATTTCCATGATTTTATTCAGTGAAATTAGGTACAGTAAACCATGAAATTTGAAAGTGTTATTTTCAAAATGTTAAACATGGTGGGGAGCTTGTGAGGCGTGTTGGGTACACAACCGTGTTCATGATCGAGAAGTTGTGGGTTCGATCTTCACTAATGCCAACGTTTTGTGTCCACGGGCAAGATACTTAATCTCAATTGCCTTGCTAACCCGAGAGATATTTGGGGGAGATGTTAAGGGGAATGCCACAATCTAAGTGCTGATAGGGTTGTGCGCCTTGGCCAGGCAGCCACCTAGTTGAAGCGAAATGGTTCTGGTGATTACGTGATGGCTGCGGTAATAATGGCAACAGTGCCAGGAGTATCCTGCAGGATAAACATGTGTGCTGTCCAAGAATCTACCATTATTATTATTAAAACCTGGTGAGCCACCAAAGGCATTATTGCCGAATTGTACTTTTTTTTTAAAATTTAGTGAGTTAATTCCTTCCATTTTATCAGGGACTGGGCTTACGTTGGTGATTACGACAATTCCTACGATGGGCACGATGCCAAGAGAGCGAGAGGTTTCAACTATCACCAGGGACCCGTAAGTACCACAATTCCAGCTTCTTTAATATGCCCACGATTTGTCAGTTCAGACAAAAGATAATTGTGCATACTGCGTGCTGTATGCGCTGCACCCAGGAATTAGTTTCACGATTGCGTCAAGTGCGTGCATACTACGCTGTGCGCGCTGGTAAATTTTAAAATTACTACTGGCACATGATGGTCAATGGACCAGTGAGATTTTATGAATATGTATGAGGTATACATTATGAATATATATACATTTATGAATATGTATGAGGTATGGTAATATAAAATATGCACTTGCTGTATGTTATGCGATGCACACTGCTCATGTCCGATTCAGGAGTGGGTGTGGCCAATCGGCTACTTCCTCCGCGCCAAGCTACAATTTGCGCGTCTCTTGACGCCCAACCCAACCTCAAACCCCGACAGCGAGAATGGGAGCACCGACCTCTGCCAAACGACCGTGGACTTCATCCGGCAGACACTGACGCGCCACCACCGAGAGCTCGAGTTGTCGCCCTGGCGTGGACTGTCGGAACTGACCAATTCAGACGGCGGTCACTGCCGGGACAGCTGCCCAACCCAAGCCTGGTCCATGGGGTGCATTCTGGAGGTCCTGCAGGATTGCGATAGGTTCCTGGCAGAGAATGCTGAATAATTTCATCGTAGAATTCAAGTATGTACTATGCTTGGGCGACTCCAGTATTTTCAGAGTCGACTCCGATTCCAAAAATGAATCACGATTCCACTTTTTTAGGAGGAAACCCTAAATATACTGTACGTACATTATACATACCTTTTGTGAACTGGCAAACAAAGGATAGTGAAACGGATGTTATGTGGACTAGCTAGCACACGTCCACAGTCAGGTTGTCGGAGCTTGAAAAATAGGGTTAGGGTGGGGAGAGGGGGTTGGGTTTTAATTTTGGTGAACAAAGGTTGTTTTCCTAACTACACAAGAACAAAGGAATGTCCACAGTTGGTATGGTTTGTAAAGCGTGTCGATTGAGCGTGTTTAAGTGCGTGTCCTTTGATGAGACTACATATTGTGCAGACTACGACCCAATTATTGACACCAAACGGCACTAAATGTCCATGAAATGATGCCGGCCTTGAAATTATCAGAGACCGAGTACTCTTGCAGAAATCTTTGGAATTGCTAAGTAATTTTTGGAATTTGCAAGCTATCATTGGGAATCGAATCTGGATGAAGGGGAACTGATTCCTTCTAGGAATCAATTCCTAAAAAATCTGGAATCGCGATTTCGCTTCGCGAAGTGGAATTGGATTCTACTTGACTCCGACGTGGAATCGCCCAAGCTTAATATGTACCTTGAAGAATAAGCTAAAGCAAAGGGGATTGGGACACGATGGGGGTTATCAATCATGCATAAATTCTTACATTTTTTAAGGGACAGAGTTTTCAATGGGAATTGTGTACAACATATTTCTAAGTACATTGTAAATGAATCGGCAAAGTATACTCTCCAAAAATGAAATGCAATTTTCTTAAAATATCAATTCTTGATCAGAACAGAAGTTTGCTGATAACAGTGAACTTGTGGATTACAAGGCACTGATCGACCAATCACTTTGGAATCGCTTTCAAGACTGTTCTGCTTTAGTGATTTCCTCCGTTTGAACAAAGTGATTCCCACAGCAACGAAATGTGACATTTTCTGTCAGAAAATCCAATTAAACCAGCATGGGATGAGCTGACCTTTGGAGCCATGCATCTCTAACACCGCGTTTACACTCGAATCGGCAAAGGTGGATACAGATCCAGCATTTTTATTGCAACCACAAAACTAAACATTTGCCGCGTTTACACTACACCCCAAATCGCTTCAACTCGCTTCAGAAACCGCAAAAGTCACCACTAAATGTAACTGCAGCGCATGCGTGAGCTGTTAGGTGTTGCTGCACTAGTGCCAGATTGGTCAATTAAATCTACTACACTGCGGGCACCGCCCCAAGGACACTCAAATTGCCGAATCTGTATTCGGGTAGCGTTTACACTACAAGCGACCTTGACGATTGCAGGGTTCAACCCCGCAATTGCGGGGTTCAACCCTACCCCAAAGGTGACTTGAAAAAGGCGAATCAGACCCGGGTCTGATCCGCCTTTTTCAATTCACCTTTTGCGTTTACACTTAGTGCCTACCCGGCTTCAACTCCCCTTTTTGGAAATTGCGGAGTTCGATTCGGCAAAGGCGAATCGAGTGTAAACGGGGTGTTGAACAGCCCTAGAAGTGCAGGAGGTCAGGGAAGCACTTAAGGCAGAGGCGAGGCCACTTTGCCTCAGCGGCTCTTAAGGAGGCTGGTGCAGTCGGCCTTGACATACACATTAGCGACTGATAAAATGTTACAAATGATCTTTCATTCGGAGTAAAATTTGGATTTTTTTAACGGTATGCTTTCCTTTATAACTAAACTACCAATGTTTTAATCATGTCTGGGTCTGCATAATAATAATAGGCAGTTCTTGTATGGCACATTTCAGATCCAACGGATCTCTCAATGCGCTTTCTGCATTACAAATTTGACTTGCAGTCCTTATTTGAAATATGGAAAATTTGCTATGCAGCATTTTGTTGACCATAAAATACATGTATTTTCCTCCTCTTCCCATTTTGTTGTGCGTATTATATAAAAGGTGCTGACTTATACCCCTGTCACACTCACCCGCGATCATGCTGGCGCTCGCACTGCGACCTGAAAAGTATGGAAGCGTGAGGCAAAGCGCAGTAAGGTCTCTGAGAATGATTTGGTGACGCAGTGGAAACTATCAAGGACGGGAGAGGGTTGCCATGAGCTACCTTCGGCGCTTGTTTTGTGCATGCACAAAACGAGCGCAGAGGGTCGGTGCTCTGACGAGAGAGGTGTAATGGCGCAGTACAGTCCCCATGGCAGCGCAAAGCGAACTACATGAGCATATCATGGACATAGCAACAACGCATAGAAGCGACTTGGGGTTGCAGAAATCGTCCCCTGTGACTGGTGTGCGACTGCTGTACACTTATTGGGCTCTCAATACGTGCCTCTCGTGTTCTTATTGAGCTGTTACTGCGCTTCTACTACGCTTTATGGGCTTGTTTCTGCTCATTCTACATCCACACTGCGCTGCCATTGAGACTATGACTGTGATGGAGATGGCCTACCTCGTCCTCTGGAACCTTCCCTCTGGCGGGTGACTTCATGGTTCTTAAAGGCATGGTGCACACACAGCGGCTGAAAGTATATGTAGACTGATGCCGTCAGGTCGCAGGAGGGTCTATTTATACACGCCGCGCACGCGCAGTGAGCGAGTTGCAAACGTATTGAGAGCGTAGTGAGAGCGCACTGATAAAACTGGGAACGCATAGGGTCACAGTGAGAGCGTAATAAGCGAGTCAAGAGCGTACTGTAAGCTACCGTAAGCTACCTGGTGTGATGGATTTCACAATTTTCGGCGATGTCACTGTGCTTTGGTGAAAAATTTCAAAGTCTGGGAGCACAAAGCGGTCGCCGGCTGATCGCAGTAGAGTGTGACGGGGCTTTAACATAGTTTTATGCAGATTTAGTACCCTGGTTTTTAATGTGTGAAACGCTTCACTGATGACGGTTTGCAGTAAGATTTTAGATAAGAAATAATTTTTTATTTTGTAGAAAACAAATTCTTAGAAGTATGAGATTAAGAAAAGCTAATAAATTTATCATAGTGTATAAATCAAAGTATATGCATTACGTATGTATGTATAACTATAATAGTATGTATCTATAACTATAACTAGTATGTAACACTGGGGGCGTTCGAGATGCTTACCTCGTGTAACACGGGGTTTACACCGGGGGAAGCCCCCAGAAGATGCAAAACGAACGACACAGGGTCTCGCTTTGAATTCTGGGAACACGTGGTCAAAGGTTGTTGCCGGGTAGGGCTTTATAAATGCCGTTATCGTTTGACTCGGGATGAAAAATTAAGCCGGCGCCACGCAAAAATAGTAGCCCTAAAGCATGTAAAGTACCGAAATAAACTTCGTCAATGCCCACAGACATCTACTGATTCAGCAAAATGTATTTACAGCCCAATTCCCTCGTATTTTGTGTCATAAATAAGTATTTTTCTTCGTACTCACGTCGCGATTCCAAACTGTCCGCCATGTTTTACTACTCGGGGTTACTAGGTGACGTCATTGCACCTTGCTTTACACCACAGACCCGCTCGGGTAGTGGTGGCTGCCACCGGGGCAGACTCGTGTAGCACGTGATGGCTAAAAGAACGCTCTGGTGTAAGTTGGTGTTACCCGGTGTCAGCATCTCGAACGCCCCTTATAATAGTCTATGATTTTTTTCACTCATGAAAACCTGTGAATTTATAATGTACTCGATTACTGGTAAACATTGCAACATAATAGCATGGTGCCTAATCACCATTGAAATGAAACAACCAAACATGGGATGAGAGAAAAATTGCTTTATAGACTGTATTGAATAGCTGCCATCTTGTAGGGCAGTTTCTTTGTTCCTTAAGGACATGCATTGTTGCGCATTTTGTGCTTACATTGTTGAACAACGAAGGTTGCCCTACAAGATGGCGGCTATTCGATACGGTCTATTTTGTTGACATATATCTGGTTTTCATAGTGATAGACTGCCATTTAATGTAAGAGTATTTTTGTGGAAATTTGACAGTTTTTAAATAACAAGTTTATTTAGTGCCATGTATGGGTCGCAATTTGTTGGAGATAAAAGTGGCCAGTAATTACTAATTGCGAGTTTAACCCCCGTACTGGTGGAGTTTTTTTTATAATGTGTATTGACCATATCGTTATGTCATGCATAGAAAATGCAGCTGGGTGTTTAGAAGTACTTAAGCCTGTGTGCTAAATTTAATCTCCCCACATTTTGACAATTCCACAAATTCAGATTTATATTTCAGAGACTTTCAGGGCTTGTGATGCTTCACGTATTAAAGTTGTGTAGTTTTAAACACGTCTTATTTATCAAGCATCCTTGATGGAAATTTGTAATTCCTGGAAAACTGATTGTAATGCCATTCTTAATAAGTGTAGTACATGTACGTCCAAAACCGATATGTTGGCCGTTTTACATAAAAATGAACCGGAACAGCCACATTGTTGTTGTTGGCAAACAGACATAAGTTTTTTTATTTTTTTAAATACATGGCATCACAATTAGTTTGTGTAGAATAACACTTCCATCAAGGATACATGAAGAACATGTTTAAAATCAAACTACTTTAATATATGAAGTAGGGAAGGGAATTTACGGTTAATTCAGAAACCGGTTTGAAATTCGTTCAAGTGTCGGTTAATCGGTTAATCGTTCTGCAGACACTAAAGAGTGTTGCTGGTGTTTATAGTAAAAATGAAGATGCATGTGTAATGTACACAATACCCCTAGGCCCCCAAAATAACAGTTGAACCTATATCTGGTCAAAATTTTACTTCGACCTCAATTAAATTAATTTCATGAAGTCATTACAAATAACCCTCTGTAAATTCTTGAAATTGTGTTTCGTTTAAACATTCGGCAAAAATGATTGTTCATTTTTTGGGGGTGTTAAGAGTGAGGGACTGTAAATATCAAGAATTTTTTGAAAATGTTGGCCATGGCCAAAAAATGGATTTCCTTTATACTTTTATATTTGATGGACCTTTGCCCCAAACTAACAAATGTGGTAAAAGTTTTAAAAAAATACCTTTGTTGCTATGGCAACAGCCATTTTTAGATTTTTGCCATTTTCTCACTTTTTTAAGAGTGAAATTTGTATATTTTTAAAACTGCGTCACGATTAAACAAGATATATAAAATAATTTTCTTTGAAAGTTATTGATAGGTGGGTCCTTGGAGACTGCATTGCATGTATAAAAATAGTCACCAGGTATTTGGGTGGGTTATACCATTTATTTCAAATAGGGGTGTTTTTTAATTTTTTTTTAGTATGAAAATATACCATTTTTTGACAGCTCATAACCCATATGGTAGTGCTCCAATTTCAACATAGACCACATATTATTGAGATGGGACATTGGTCTTGTGGAATATTAAAAAAACAGCTGGGGGAAATATACTTTATTGTTCGCAGTGTTGCCAGACATTTTACCATTTCTTCAAATTTTGGTCCAAGGCTAAGTGTTGGCGACATTTTAAAAAAGTGACCAAAAAAAAGGCATTTTTAAGTAGAAGGTCGTAACATGTCGATTTAATCTAATTTTGGGGTGCTGAATCCAAAAATGACAGTTATGAAGTTGTATTTTAAGTTAAAGGGGTATTTGTGGCCCAAAAATGCCAGAAATTGGTTAAAAAACACGAGTTTTTGTGCAAAAAAAACAATTGTTTTCTCAAATAGAACATGGTTACATGCCATAACATGCCACTCTTTCTAAATCCATAAATGACAGTGTCCAAGCTGTATTTTAAGGGCAAAAGTGCTTCTTTGGGGTAAAACATAAAACAAGTTTATAAACACTAGTTTTTGGCAAAACAAAAAAGAGGAGAAAAGAGATATAGCCTACTAATTGACAAGTAGAGGCTACTTGTTACTTTTACCACGGTACTTAATTTTTGAGTGTCCGGAAACAAAAATGGTTGGCTAAGCTGTATTTTAAGTTAAAGGGGCTTTTGGCAAAAAATACTGAAAATCTTTTTTAAAACGTTGAGTTTTTGTTAAAAAAAAAACCAAACAAATATCTGCGTGGAATGCATGGTAACATGCCACTCTTACTTAATTTTGGGTGCTGAATCCACATGACTTTACCAGCAAGCTGTATTTTGATGGTCAAAGGTTTTTGTTTTGACAAAAAGCATAAATTAATTCCTAAATCCAAACAATACTGTTACTATAAAGCTGTAATGAACACAACCACATAAAATGGTTTAAAATGATTACACATGTAGTACAAAGCAGGTATTTCCATAATGAAAATTAACCAGTGCATGAAAAGAAAATAATCTTATATCAGTTTTACAGTGGAATATGAATATATTGAACTTGAAGTGTGCAAAATACACATTACTAGGAGTGTTAAAATCTCGGCCTATAATTTGAAAGTGGTAATAAGAGAAGGATGGGGTGAATTTAGTTGCAAACCTGTACATTATAAAGGTGAGAAAATTTCTTGGATAAGAGATGCTTGTTTTAGTACAAATTACAAAACAAATATTGTTGAGATAAATCGGGAACATGCCAATCCTACCTTTTCATTAATTTCGTCCTAAAACAAAGTGGTCGAAAATTATGTCTTTGCTTGCAACTTGTTTATGTTTTTTGTGGTTTTTTTTGCCGTTTGTTTCTCGGATACACTTCTTCTTAAAACAAAATACAAAAAATTTGTTGGATTCAGGTTAGACAAGACATTTGTCTAGTCACCAACACCACAATATTGCACCTATCCATTGTTTCCCTTGCCCCTCTCCCCCGGACTGCCCCACATAAGATGTGGGGATTGTCACTTTTCTTGCGAGACAAAATCCCCACCCTTGGGGAAAAATTTAGGTGACAAAAACCCCCACCGTCTGGTGCAAAAATGTACATCTTGCTATCGGATGCATAGAAATTTATATTTCAATGTAACAAAATCCCCACCCTGGGGCATGAACAATTTGGCCAAATCCCCACCTAGTGGGAGGGGGCGGGGGCAGCCTGGGAAGGAGGGAGGGAGGAGGGAGGGAGGGAAACGAATGATATGTGCATAATGGAAACCGGTGGTCTCCAAAATATCCGTCACACTCTCTTTGGCCACATTGACTGCTACCAGATGACATATGCCAGCTAATGGCACCCTTAACTAAGCTGCGCATCAACATTGAAGGGAGACCGGGACTTCATATTTTGACGTTGCCTGAATGAGACCCAGGGGCCGCCCAAGCACCACCTCGGTGTGCTACCTGGAAGCTGACCCCTGGACACAAGTACAACAGCTGTGACAGTCTGCATCTCGTTTGATCTGGGCGGCTCTACACTGCAAAAACTGTGGTGTTAAATAACACCAGTGGGTGTCGTCTTATATAGATACCAAGCCTGGTGTTAAATGTTAACACCACAAGTATTAGTTTTAACACCGAGAGTGTTAAAAATATTCCAAGTGTGGTAAAATTAACACCTATGTAGATACCAGGCTTGATATATATATATATATATATATATATATATATATATATAAGACAACACCACTGGTGTTAATTTAACACCACATTTGTTTGCAGTGTAAGTCCGCCATGATGGATTAAGAGAACAACGATGATCACTGTCTATTTGTTGTTGTTTTTACTGCAGGCTTTTAAAATGTGTTTAATTATAACATCATTTAGATTTTGTTTCCCCAAAAGAACCTTTGCCCTCAAAATACATCTTGGACACCGCTATTTTGAGATTAAGCACCCCAAATTAAGTAAGAGTGGCTTGTTATTACCATGTTCTGTTGGAGAAAACGGGTTTTTTTTTGTACTAAAAACATGGCTTAAGTTTTTCAACCAATTTTGAGACTTGTTTGCCAAAAATTCCCTTTAACTTAAAATACAGCTTCGTAACAGTCATGTTTGGATTCACCACCCAAAATTAGGTAAGAGTGGCATGTTACCATGTTCTTTTTGAGGAAAAGTTTTTTTCTGTAAAAAAAACACCTTGTTTTTCAACTAATTTGTTTACTTTTTTTGCTGAAATTGCCCCTTTAACTTAACATACAGCTTCGTAACAGTCATTTTTGGATTCACCACCCCAAATCAAGTACGAGTGGCATGTTACCATGTTCTATTTGAGGAAAAGGTTTTTGTTTTTACAAAAAAAACCTGGTTTTTCAACAATTATTTTAATTTTTTTGCCGAAAATGGCCCTTTAACTTAACATACAGCTTCGTAACAGTCATTTTTGGATTCACCACCCCAAATTAGGTAAAAGTGGCATGTTACCATGTTCTATTTGAGGAAAAGGGTTTTTCTGTACAAAAAAACTTGTTTTTTCAACAAATGTTTATACCTTTTTGCAAAAAATACCCCTTTAAAGTAAAATACAGCTTCGTAACCATCATTTTTGGATTCACCACTGCAAAATTAGGTCAAATCAACATGTTACAACTTTCTACTAACAAATTCCTCTTTCTGCCACCTTTTTGAAATGTCGCCTATTCTACATGTTCTACTTAGCCTTCCACCAACTTTTGAAAAAATGGGGAAATGTCTGTCAACACTGCGAAAAATAAAACACTTTCCCCCAGCTATTCTTTTTATATTCCACAAGACCAATGTCTCATCTCACTAATATGTGGCCGATATTCAAATTGGAGCACTACCATATGGGTTATGAGCTGTCAAAAAATGGTATATTTTCACACTTTGAAAAAGTAAAAAAACACCCCTATTTGAAATAAATGGTATAATCCAATGACATACCTGGTGATTATTTTTATACATCCAGTGCGGCCTCCAAGGACCCACCTATCCATAACTATTAAGAACAATAATTGTCTATGTCTTGTTTAATGGTGAAGCAGTTTTGAAAATATGCAAATTTCACTCTTCAAAAAGTGAAAAAATTTCAAAACTAGCCTAAAATCGTAATTTGGCTGTTGCCATGGCAACAAAGTATTTTTTTTCAAAAATTTCACCAAATTTGTTAGTTTGGGGCAAAGGTCCGTCAAATATAAAAGTATGAACAAAATCTATTTTTGACCGTGGCCACCCGATTCTCGATATTTACAGTCCCTCACTCTTAAATGTCCATCTTTAATATGAAGCATTACAAGCCCTCATAGTGTTTGAAATGTAAATCAGAATTTCTAGAATTGCCTGTTTATAGAGTAGTGGTCAAAACAAAAACAAAACTTGTTGGGGGTGTACACTTTAGATTCAGCTAATAATATTGACTGGTTTATGACACAATTCTAGTGTTACCTCACACATTTATTATATTCTCACACATTTATTATATTTATTACATTTATTATATTCTCTAATTATATTAACTATAAAATTATATTCTCAAACATATTGTTCTTCCCAATGCACTCTTTAGACTTCCAACAACGGACTGTTAAAATGCATTTTTTTTTAAAATTACTAATTAAGATCTGAATTTCTACTTGTTTGTCTTTCGCTCTTCAGCAATAACTAAAAATAGTTTATTTTCCGAGGTGTACGACTAATACTTGTCGTCTTTATTGAAATGTTTGTTATAGTTTTGCCATGAATTAGGTTTGTTTATTTGTATATGAATAGCTACATCTTGAATTTCATTTGCAGTACATTTATATTGACATTATTACGTACATGAATATTTTAAAGATATACAGTCCGTGCAGTTTGGATGTGGCACCTCGAAAAAAATCAAGTTTTTTGAATTGATAATTTTCTAGAAACATAAAAGTTATTTGCTTTCAAATGAAACATCAACGAAAAAAATCGACCGACATTTAGTTATCAAACAATTACTGTTAATATTTCAAATTAAGGTGTAGACTTGCCCAAGTCTGACCTCCTGTGCTTGGTCTGCAACGCGCAGCGCACAGTGCGCCCTCTGGACCAGTGGCCTGTCTTCTTCTGTTTCCTCTGTCTCTGAAAGTCTTCCGAGACAGAAAAAAAGAGATTTCACAGGCCACCAGTCCAGAGGGCGTAATGCACCACAAACCAAACACGGAAAGTCAGACCTGGGCAAGTTTAGGCAAGGCGCAAAAACGGCCGTATGAAAACCAGTGTTGCCGATGTATAAAATACGAGGTATGGTGTTTTGACATTAAATCAAAGTAAATGCTTTAAAAATTCGTTCGGAGAAAAAAAAAATCAAATTTGCTGAGAACCACGGACAATATATCTTATCTTTAAACTTAAAGATTAGTGTATTATTTAGTTTAAAATGAACTCAAACTATATGATATCATTGTATATCACTGTTATTGTGGGAATGCAAGATTTAAATCATGGGTGTTTATCAAAGATTTGTCGGATGATCAAACTTTTTTGGGGGGGCGGGAGGGGGTGGGGGTGGGTTGGGGTGGTATAGATTTTCAATCCTTACTATAGACGAATCTTAAATTAGCACATTCTTCGCACTTCCGCATTGAAACCGAGGGTCTTCGTGTCAAGTCGGCAGTACGCATGCACTACAGCTTACAGTATTGTACAGTGAATGAGTGTGTACGTGTGCTGTTCTGCGTGGCATGTGGGAATTATTGTGCATTCACGCGCGTATATTAGTTCACTTGCGAGTTTGATAAAGAGGCTGTTCGTGTTAAGCAACATAAGTGCGCAGATCGGTCTCAAATTGGTTAATTAGGGATTCGTCTATCCCATAATAGTAAAAAGGTTGTTCTTTTCTTGTGGTTTTGCAATTGTGGTGTCTTTACATTGCATGGAGATTGACGTGAAAATTGTTTGCATAATTCCTGTGTAGGCACTACTCACAAAAAGTTTGGGATATTGGTGTGGTTCAATTTTGGAATTTTTAAATGACTATTTTCACCCATTCCTGTGAAAAGGGGTGTCTGTCATGCAGATACAATTGTCTAATCATATACAAAATCATTCAAGTGGAATGCATACCATCAATAAAATATCTGCGTACACCCCACAAAAGCCACAATATCCCCAACTTAGTGTAGTACATGTAGTGTAAATCGGCTCGATCAGAGTATTACATTGATATGCAGTGGTCCAATAAATGTCTTGCAATCCTAAGAAACTGTGTCAGTGTGTATGTCATGTTTTACTTGGTCCTGGGCCATAGCGACTAGGGGTATATGGAGGGTGTTTTTTCCCCCCTACCCCCCCAAAAAAGTAGAAAAGATAATTGTTGTTTCTCGTTGCTATCACTCCTGATAACACAAATTCTGCGTTATAACAACGTAATCTGGAAAGTCATCTTAGTAACGAGATTTGACTGTTAGCATAAAGGGCCCCAGTAACAAAAAAATTCCATAAAAACAACTGGGCCATGTATCTTTGGGATCGATCCTTTCACTCGGTATCACCACCTTTCTGGCCGAGTTCATCTTTGCTCGATTCTGATCGTTCTTTTATCAGCCTGTCCCTGACACGAGTCAGCGTGTAGCCTAGTAGATTACGCCCCCGCCACGTCTTCTTGTTGAGCGCCTTTGGGTTGTTTTCCCCCAGGCCGATCCCCCAGATAGTGTCCCTCGGGCTTGCCTCGACGAGGACCGTGCCTTCGGTTTCCAAGATTGCCCTCTTTAGGTCTGGATTCTGAGAGAACTAGTGGAAGCAAAACAAGGGGAGGTCTTCCGTATCAACTTGGATTAGAACAGAAATTTGTTAAATTATTCATGTACAATGAACTTGTGAATAACGAGGCATTGATCGACCAATCACTTCAAAACTGCTCTGCTTCAATGGTTTTGTCCAAGTGGACATATTCAAACAAATGACATTTCCTGTTTCTGAATCCTGAACTTTCGGGCTCTCAGTAAACTCATTTTGTTGGGTTTTCAGCCTGATCAAAAATGCGTGGGACGAGCTGACATCTGGAGCCGTGCGTCCCCCAAACAGCCCGAGAAGGGCAGAAGCTCTGGGAGGCAATTCAGGCAGAGTGTCGCACCCTGCCTCAGCGACTCCTATAAAGGCTGGGGGCAGTCAGCCTTGCCACAAGAGGTGTTCAAACACACATCATTGACTGATAAAATATTACATCTCTCAGCCTCCTTAAAACTTTCACAGAGTATAATTTGCATTTTGTTTTATAACTGTATATTTTACCTTGGCGTAGCTAGCTTTTTCTACAATGCTGATTCGATTTTCGCCCCAGGTTTTATCGTCGAACCCTTGCACTTTTCGTCCAAGCTTCTTCATGACTTGCGGTTGGGATTCCTCAAGAATCTGTTTTGCTATTCCGTCATCTCCAAACAGTACTAAAAATAGAGATTGGGCAAGGAATTTAATAACTCGGTGCTCACCAGATCACTGTGAACAAAACCTATGAGATTAGATTTAAAAATCTGAGGTTTTTCCCATGGGCCAATTTAAAAGCTGTTTGGGTTAGCAGTCAAAATCTTACATCATACATGTATGTGATGTGTATTACAATTGAGTTATTGACTGATGTTCTGCTATTCTTGCTATACTAGTATTAGCCAATTTTTATAAAGCAAACAAATTTTGGATTTAATAAGCTTGGCCCCAGAGAAACTTTATTTCATTTCCTTCCAAATGTTTTTGATTTTTTCCATCAAATTTGTACTTTCTGATAGTTAATAAGTCATTAATTATAATAATTTAGAACCAGAATGATGGTCAAGTAAAATTCTTGTACTAGAAAGAAACATCATCCATTCCTCCACAATTTCCGAGGATTATCTAAGCTAGTAAACAAAATGTTACAATTGAAAAGACTCGGAGATGCTTAAAAAAGTATTATCACCAGTAATACTAAAATAGCGATCACAGTCTGGTTTTACCTGCTTTTTGGTGCATCATGTACTGTTCTGCATTCATATATTTGACATCATCCACCGTGAACTCGGAAGGATGGTGTTGGCTGAATGGGGATTTTGCCCTGTAGAAGAACGTATACAGCTCAGCGTGACCAACGTCTTGACTCTTACCGGCTTCCGACGCGTCCGCCGGTACAGTCGAATCGCTGTCACGGTGCGCGGTGGTTTGTGCTTTACGTTTCGACTTTTTCATCTTCGTATGCTGTTCACCAACTGACTTTTTGGTGGTAAGTCTCTGTACTATTTGTTTAGTTTCCTTGTACTTGGGCATTTTACTGGTGAAAGTTGTCCCTAACCAGTATAAATCTTTCTTTTTCAGAATATGAACCGTTTCAAATGGTGGTGAAATACGCGACCGTAACACCAAAGGGAATCCCCTTTTTAATTCATGACATCATCTCAATGTAACGACTGTTTAGTGAAAATAATAGGTAAAAACCTCAAACAGTCGTTTGAGGTGATACAAAAATCCTCTGACTGTTATGTGACTGGTCAATTTTAGTCACAAAATAGTCGTCGGTAAATACGTAACTTCCGGGATTCCCACGCATTTGATTGGCTGCTGGGCCGGATGCTTCGTTTACCGCCAAACGAGTGAACAACACATGTGTAAAAATAATTTGGTCGCGCGAAATTTTGTGTACTTTTTAGCTAAAACCAAACCAAACCACGGCTCAGAATGATGTAAGTACATGTATTTGGTAGCAGCGTTTGGTAGTTGCTAAACACTCAACCTATCTGATAATAAGCTCAGCAAACTTCAACAGTTCATTCATTTTTCATGTTTTTGTTGTGACGTTAAAGGAGCGTGACCAGAGTTTCTGGAAAATAGTTTTCGATGTAACTTACCAATATTATCAAGTAACTCCCATACACACCTCCCATGTCCCAAAAACCCGAAAACATTCGCAATTTCCAGTACAAAATTGAACAAAACTATCGAGTATGCTTTCAGCGGATAAACGTTGATACTGGAAAATTAGTTTACAAATAATCGGTGGATTTTCGACGATATCCTCGGAAATATGCGGCCTAGAAGCGCGGGAGTTTCAGTTTCGTAATCAGAAAAATATAACGGATGTTATGATATAAAAATCTCATGACCCATAAGGTAAGTCCCGGGGAGTTATGGGTAAAAAAAAGTGGTTTACAGTCAAGTCGACCGTTTGCCAACTCGACTCCTACCAACTCGACCGTCGTACCAACTCGACCGTCGTACCAACTCGACCGTCGTACCAACTCGACCGTTGACCAACTCGACTTCACGGTCGAGTCAACTCGACCGTTGACCAACTTGACCGTTGGCCAACTCGACCGTTTGTTATGAACATAACAAAAATTGGCACGTTTGACCTATTTCCCTCATAACCGGCACATGTTTGACTTTGAAATAGAACGAGAAAATGAATTAAACTGTGGTAATAATTTAATGATGTTAAAATAAATTAAGAAGTAACATTTATAAAAACGGCTATCTACTACATGATGTACTAGTTTAGTGGGACACAACGGACGAGTTGACTTCTGCAGTTAAACGTACAACGGTCGAGTTGGTAGGAGTCGAGTTGGTACGACGGTCGAGTTGACTCCTTTGGTCGAGCGCGCGACGGTCGAGTTGGTACAACGGTCGAGTTGGTAGGAGTCGAGTTGGCAAACGGTCGACTTGACCTGCACCCAAAAAAAGTGATATGGTCACACTCCTTTAATACGTGAGAGACCTCCATGCTGTGACTGAGTGTGTGAGCTGCCTGCAGATGCCGGCCGCGGCCGCATTTGCACCATGCTGGCACGCACGCACAGTACATCATGCATGGTGCGCGCGCAGGCCAACTTGGCTTGGGCATATCGGAGTCGGACACAAATTATGGGACCAAATGCAAAGTCTGAAAAGTCTATAAAAGGTATTTTTTCGTATACATTGAACCAAGATTTTGAGGAAATTACCTCCTGGAATCAACACATAATGTAATTTTAAGATACTTCCCACTTGCACTTTTGTCGCAAATGTTGCTTTTCTGTAGAAAAATCATGTTTTCTTCTTCAAAAATTGCCTTCAGTTAGTGCACAAGATAACCATTCACGCGCGCGCAGCGCCCTCTGTTGTCGCGATTACGCACAGACGGCTCGCCGCGTCATTTTGTGCATTACTTTATGCAGTAATTTTATCATTTATTTATCTCAGAAATGCAACATTTGCGACGGAAGTGTCAGTGGGAAGTATATCTTAGAATTGAATAAGCTATCGATTCCAATATATAAATTTACCCAAATCCGTGTTCAATGTATATGAAAAAAATACCCTATAAAATCCTGGGCATGAACTTGTGGTGGTAATTATTTCGTCTCTAAAACCAGGGTGAATTTGATGTAGGCCTAGGCCTAGTAGAAACACAACATTTAATATATTTGATCATGTTCAATGTTGATACCTAGCCTAGTCCCTAGAAATTTAATGTTTTGTGACATTTAATAAATTAATGCCACAATTTTTATAGGCCTAACTTTTTTATGTCATTTTGTTTATTAAAACGGGTCAAATTTGACTGAAGAAAATCCACAATAACTTTAGCTTCAACAACCCTCGGACTCGGTGGCCGTGATAGACCCCTCATTTTAAAGGGGTTTTCAAACCTTTTAATGTGAAATTAAAAAAAAATGTGATTAATGGAGTAGGCCTACTTGGCAATATTGGTGAGTCTGCCTACTTGTAAATGGGTCTGTCCACAGTAATGGGGTACATTTGAAAAATAAGTCAATAATTCCTTTCAGATGTCTTTAGTTTATCTCAGAATTAAAGAAATGTCCTTGTTTTGTTCTCAGGAGATAACTTTTGCCCAAAAAAGTAACAAATTGCTGCCACAACATACATTTTTAAAAAGCAAGTGTACAAATTTTCCTATTACGCATGTAACATGGACAGACAATTTTGTGACATCTTTTTCCGTCTTTGTTACATGCGTAATAGGAAAATTTGTGCACGGGGTTTTCACAAATGTATGTTGTACATGTAGGACTATTTTTCTTACTCCTTGGTGATAAAGTTATTTCCTCAGTTTAGCTCGATAATTTAAAGATAAAATTAAGACATTTTAAGTGAACTGGGACCTACGATCTTGAATGTTACAGAATTGTACCCCATTACCGTGGACAGACCCAAATATATTTGCCATGTTTTATTTTCATATATCCAAATCAAGCAGCCGAAGGACAAGATCCCGTACTGCCCCAGGTTTGGAAACAAACTGTGCCGGTAACAAAACCCGCCCTTGCCTTCGACCAACAAGAAGGCGAAAAACAGATCCCTCTGCCAACAGCCAGCCAAATAAAAGCACAACCCATGGCCAACAGCAACTGACCAGCCCGACATTTACTTGGGACATCCCTAAAACGCACAAACAGATCATCTATGATGACCTTGGAGTCAAGGAGATGGATGTAGGGGGCGCTGTTGCTAGGGTACTTGCGCACGGTGCCGACAAGAAAGCGAGGACTTCGGGAATATTGCAGAATAAGGTTAGTCTTAGTGGCCATCCTACTACAGCAGAGTGAACAAAAAAATGCAAATTATTCTGATCGAAAGATCATGGAGACCAACAGTATCAAAGTTTGGAAAAACTACCATACACGTTTGCCAGTTGAGACTCCATGTACTAATTTAAGTCTGTGGCGTATGACATAAAAATCCTAAGTGTTTTCAAAGAAAAACTTGAAATTTTCTCATTGCTAAAATCGTTATTGAATGCCGAAATTTTAAAATTAAACAAATGTTTGCAGGATATTTTTTTAAAAATTTTATCTAATTGTTCTGAAAATGGAATTGAATCTGAATGGAATCGCAACTCCTTGGTGAACTCGGAATCGATTTATAAAATGTTGGAATCGCCCAAGTCTATTTTTTTTATACTGACTGCCAACAAAAACGTATACATAAAGGAATATAGTCGATATATTGTTGTCGTTAAACAGACGATAATAATACAATTTCTTGAGCTAAAATTTACACAACTAAATTCCCCCAACCACCACTAAGAAAAAAATCTCTCCAAACATCAGTGATTTTGAGATAAAAATGCCTCTATCTCAGAATATTCATACTTCAAAATTGTTTTTACTAGAAAAAAGTCCTTAATTTCCACAAAACTGAGTGCACAAAACTAAGAAGTGGAAGATTTGCCCTTTTCATCCCCAGGGATCACGTGATACTGAAGAGGTCAAAGGTCATCTAGTCTCACCTGACCAGTTCAAACCCCATCAGGAGCACCTCCCAAACGGCCATACATGCAGCTGCAAAAAACAATTGCTCCTTGAGAAATCGGATGGTAAGTTATGTCATTCTGCTTAAATTTGATTGGCAAATTCACAAGTTGTAGAGTCTGTATATTTGCAAGTACCTTTTGTCGTGGGACATGGTTTTCTTTCTGAAATGAATTTTTTGTCGAAGTAGCTAGGCTGGAATTAGACATCATTTTTGAGATTTGGTATGTAACAAAACGTGACCGAACTTCATGGACAAATCCATCTGCAAGGAAGCTGTGGGAATTTTGCAAAGGATATGAGTCTTTCCACGGTAAAGGGGGCATTTTGGCAACACAGACGATATTTTCCAGAAAAAAATCTTTGTCTGTCTCAAAATAAAAGAAATAAGTTTCAGTTGTTCTGAAGAGATAACTTAGGCCCAAAAAGAGTGACAAATAGTGTGACAACATGCCTTTCTAAAAACCCTGTGTACAAATTTCAGATATTCGCTCGTAACCAGGACAGCCTAAAATGTAACACAAGTGTCTGTCCCGGTTACGAGCGTACATGTATATTGGAAATGTGTACACAGGATTTTTAGAAAGGCATGTTGTAACACTATTTGTACTCCGTTTTGGGCCTAACTTATCTCTTCAGAACAACTGAAACTTATTTCTTTTATTTTGAGACCAGACAAAGGTATTTCCTCGAAAATATGGTCTGTGTTGCCAAAATGCCCCCTTTACTGTGGAAAGACCCATATGTGTTATGATGTTTTCAGCATTAATAACATATTGAGAGAAACCTGTGGCATTCAAATTGAAAATTGTCAAACAAACTTTGAGTAGCATGTTTTATTTGTTGCCTCCTGTTTTTCCAGATCCATTTTGCAGACTGTCCGATGAAGTCATGCTTGGTATTTTCTGGTGGTTACCCATAACCAAACTCGCCCACTGTGCTCGAGTTTGCAAGCGCTGGCACTATCTTGTGTGAGTGTTTTGACTTTCCAATCAGGGGTTAATTTCATGGAGCTGTTTAGAAGCCGATTTTGTGCTAACGGAGGCTCCGGCTAAATATTTGACAGTGATTTGATGAAGATATTTACTGATGTGAATGCACACCTCATTTGATGAAGATATAGAATGTCTTAGGCCCACTTCAAACGTCGCGCTTATGCCGTGTCGAATTAAATTCAACTTCATTTTGTTAATTCGACACGGCACAAGCACGATGTTTCAAGCCATTTGGCTCGGCAAAATGAGTTTGACACGGCAGAAGATTTTAGCTCGACAGGGTCTGCCGTGCTAACTCTATTTAGTGCGGTGCAAGCACAGCTTGGCTTCAAACGTCGTGCTTCTGCCGTGTCGAATTTAATTCCAGTTCGAAGTTGGTCCGCAATTTTGTTTCCAACTAGGAATGTGCATGCTCGCAGCGCGTATGTGAGTAAAGAAATAACCAACAAACAAGTGCATCAAAATAATAAAATGGCGACTTACAATGGACAATGACGTGCACACGACTCACCCGCCATGTTAGATGTATTTAAGTGCTAACGTCGTGCCAAGTTGAATTTAATTCGACACGGCATAAGCGCGACGTTTGAAGCGGGCCTTGAAGATTAGAAAGCTGTCCTGGCTGGCTACGAATAAATAGGTTTTGAAAAACTTGTAATATGCACTGCACTGGGGTAAACTTGCCAAAGACACTGTTTCAATGATAACCAAAGCGAACAAAAATTCTGCTATTTTTTTAATGTTGAATTGAAAATTACAATCATATTCCTAAATATATTTTACCAGTACTCTCAATTTAAAGAAAAAAACCAGCAGCCGATTTCACGAATCCTTACGCACTGCGTAAGTCCGCTTGCGCAACATTTTTTTGCGTAGGCTGCGCAACATTCCTGTGAAAATTACACGCAAGCTATGGTGCTTGCGCCATTTTGCCAAAGTTGCGCAAGCTGCGCACTCTTTCGTGAAATCGGCTGCAGAACTTTAGAAATCATTTTATTACCTTCTTAATGATAGAATGCAGAATTGTAGAGATGAATTGAACTTGAAACATTCTTTTGACTTCTACCAAAAGGTTTGATGACACCCTGTGGCGACGAATCAATATTTCAACCAAGATTTTCCCCCCGGGAGTTTTAGGCCGAATCCTATTGCATGGTACTGTAGCTGCCAAGTTATCACGATGTGCTATCCAAGGACCCGTGTTCGAGGACCTCGACTCAGAATCGCACCTCAAAGAGACGAGGTTGACAATACAAGCTTACAAAGGGTAAAAGTTTGCAAGATGCACCCCGACTTTTTAATTTTTAGGAAAAAAGTAATGCAAATTGTGCAGCAATAAACAATGTGGGCTGTCGGTTGCTAGCGACTGTGCGCTAGATGGTTAAAGGCCCATTGTATCATTTGCAATCACCCGATTTTGTTTTTCATGAGTTGACAAGAAAAATCTTACTCAGTGTGTTGATAGCAATGGTAACAAACATCACGTGAATTCAGCGTTCGAATTAGCACTGGTCCGTTGGCCAAATGACAGTTGAAATGGTCTCGGGCCAGCTGGAAAGCCTTCCCAATGGTCCGGCTGTCCAGTTGAAATAAAACAGACCCACGCTGTACTAAATTTAAAGTAGTGATGAAATAACTTTGATCTTTTTCTACAGACTCCCACGGCCGGTTCCAATTGATTCCCCTGGAGTGAGAGACTGCACTTCCAGTTTTGGTTATGCAGTATGTCTTTGGGGCTGGAGACTTGATAACTAGTTTTTATTTCAAGTCGTAAATCAATCTTATTTCCCAAGTCCAGTCACAAGTCATTTTCTCCAGGGTCAAGTCACATGTCAAAAACCAAAAACTGACTTGACCCCAAGCCAACAGGTTGAAAAAGACCAGCTCTGCCCTGGTCTAATTCTTTATAACCGCCCCAAGATGTACACTCACACTTAGAACTGCAAATGCAGTTCCCTGTCTCGAAGGGGTTAATGTGCACAAAAACATGCATCCTTGAGAATTTATAACAAAAGAGCCTTTCAAGACTCCAGAATAGCTCTAAAATTCACCAGAAAGCTCTAAAATGTACCACACATTTTCAAACTTTTAATGAGGAGAACCTTATGACTACCAAATTTTCCTAATTTATTCACTCAAATGTGGTTTTTGCAAACATTAATTTTAACAGTATTAAACCGGGCCACTTGAAATGCCGACGGGCCAGTGAAGATTTAATACAATTGGCCATGTTGGCCAGTTGGGAAAAAAGTTAAGGGCGAACGCTGGAATTTATTTCCGTCCAAAATGGTATTTCATGTTGGAAATTGACAACCAAAGGTAGTTTTTTAAAAAGGTTTTACCATTCACTTGTACACAACATCCAAATATAGATTTTCAAGGTTTTCTGAAGCATTGATGCATCTAAGTAGCTAAAAAATGTTCAGGCTAGTTTACCAACATTCTTCCTTAGATATGTTACACTCTTATTCCACGAATCTGTAAAAAGTTTTATCTTGCAAATGATACATATGGCCTTTGAGCAACCTTCCGAAAGTGTTTCCTCTTTTCTTTTCTTTTTTACAAAAAAATAGAGAACGAACTTTTTGGAGAATTTACATTAGAAAATAATTCAGCACACTGTTCTTAAAACTTAACAACTGCCAACAGAATTTTTAAAGAATTTCCTAGATTCTTTACACCCAAGACAATTGACTTGGACTGCATCTTGGCCACAATATTAAAGTTTTTTCCTCTTTGGACAGTTCCAAAAGCGGTGCAAACATCACCTTAAAACCAGTGCTCCATCTTCAATACCTCGACCTGACGGCAAGCGACACCAAACCCCACCAACTGGCCGAGATTATCAGCCATTGCCCCAGAGACCAAATCAAGAAATTAAGCCTAGAGAGTTGCGCAGTGAGCGACGATGTCATGAAGCGTGTGGCAGATCGTGGCGGTATTCTGAAGGAGCTGAATCTATGCATGTGCAGTGGATTGACGGAGGCCGGACTCAGACTTGTGCTGAAAGGGTGTTTTAGGTAATTATGGGCACTGACGCCATCTTTGTTCCAAATGATGATTTGTGAGCCGAGTTCCACAATAATGTCTCAAAGCAATTTTAAAAATGACTGCTTCCGAGAGAATCCTTTTTGGTTTTTATTAAACTTGATTGAACCTGCATGGGATAGGCTGACATCTGGATGCACTTCAGGCAGAGTGGCGCACACTGCCTCAGTGGCTCTTATGGAGGCTGGGATGGGGCAGTCAGTCTTGCCACGAGAGGTGTTCACACACATTACTGACCGATAAAATGTTACATTTCTCAGCCTCCTGAAGTTTTCAGTCCGACTATAATTTGTGTTAGGATTCTTTGAACCAAATACTACAATACTGATTTAAAATTTATAGCATTGTTGAATTTTCCCACAGGGTGCAATCGCTAAACTTGGCTTGGACCAACTTGTCCCAAAAGATGATTGAAGCATTCTTAAAAACAGTGCCTAGAACCATCGAGAAGTTGAATTTCAGCGGCTGCAGACAGACATTAAAAACTTCGGGTAAGGTGGTCAGGAGAATTGCTCCATTCTTATAAAAATCTAGTAATAGACTTCTAAAGTGAAAACGTCACCCTTTGTGTGTTGCCAAGGTTACTAGGGCTACACTCAAACCAGTGAACTGTTTCCCTGCGCTTTAGCAATGATTGTTCCAGATAGATAAATGTTTAGGCTAAGTTACACTGGCATACCTGCCAACTAGTCCAATTTAATCGTATTTGTTCCGATTTTTAAGTGTTAAAAGTGTTGAAAATCGGAACAGTACAATTTTTGAAAACATGAGAGGAAAATGAATATTGAGAGTATTATGATTTGTTATCGCACCGCATGTACACAGAACCGCATGCACACACAATTTACGGTCTATTCACCATGCATTTCGCGTGGCTGACGTTGACTGAGTCTAGCACTTATCCACCGACCGTACCGGTGTACCAGAACAAACCCAACTGCGAAGCACAACTCCGATGGTATCGGGTTTCTGCCGCACTGGCTGTGCGTACAGCATGCAGCAGCCATGCACGGCGACCAGGCATTTTGCTACAACATCAATACTGTCCAATTCAAGACGTTCTTAGTGCTGCCATAGTGAATCGCATAATATACCATGTTATGTAGTAGACCATACTCTTTTAGAAAACCTACATACTGACTCTGAAAAGGGTTGTTTTGCATACGGCAACAAAATACTGAAGTACATTGTTTGAAGAACATTTTATTTTTATTTTGATCATTTTCTACTTCATTAGAAAAGAAATGTTCAACTTTTAATTAAACTTGTTTTTGAAGGAAATTTGCATTTCTTTTGTTACTCATTATAGTAAATCACAGTTTCTAATCCTAGACATTTTTCTCCTCTACTAGATGTCCTTTCTCTGGCCTATAGATGCATTTCCATCAAGGAACTCGACCTCAGCGATGCGACAATGATCGGCTTTGAAGCTATTGACGCCATCATAAATCACATGACTCAACTACAGCACATAGCTCTCAGTCGATGCTACAGCATACCGCGGTTATCGTTTGTGTGAGTAAATCGCTGCACGACATATGTAGCATTCTCCAAGGCCACTGTGACCATTGGCCTCATGGCCCTGCTGAGTTGGCCCAGAAGATTACACTTTCTGAGGCCAACTTGGCCAGCTTGCCTTATCTTTTTAAATTTCATGAGGCTTGTTATATATACACTACTAACAATAAGTTAAACATATTGGTGTAGTTCAATTTTGGAAATTATTAATTTGTTTTTCAAATGACTGTTTTCACCTACTCCTGTGACAAGGGGCCAATTTCATGGCACTGCTTAAGCGCTAGCTGAAAACGTGTGCTTAATGTAGCAAAAAACTGGTGCTAACGTTAAGGTTATTTTACGGCCGCAGCGTGCTTAAAGGCCCAGTGGATCATTTGCAATGACCCCAAAAAGTAATCGACGAGTTTACAGGGGAAAAGTTCTGAAAGTAAAGATTTAATTAGTAGCAACTATCCAATGAAGGGTTTTCGCTCAAAATGATATAATTTTACCAGAAAATAAGCCGTAAAGATGAAATTATTTAGATCGTTTGCAAACGATTTACTTATTTTTGGTTCGCATCTACGCGGTCCAAAATGCATGGGCGCTGTGTACTCCGTGTGCGTGTTCCATGCCCAACGCGATGCATTTTAATGGATCGCGCGCACACGCAGTATGTGCGCCACAGAGTGCATGACGCAAGCCACATAGTACCCGATCAACTGCGGAACGAATATTTGAAACACCCCGCCAAGACCAGGAAAATGCATATGGATTTTCATGTTTTTTTTAAACGTGGTATATTTGACAAAGCTGAAATTTCTTCGGATGAGTTTGTTGATGTCTTTCTTTTGATTTATAATGGTTTTATTCGCAGAATCGCTCAAAAACAGATCATCTACAGGGCCTTTAAGCATGTGCATGCTTGGAAATGGACATTGTTGTTTCAAGAGTGTTTAGCAAATTTTGCAGTGCTTACAGTTTAATAGTCTCCATGAAATAGCCAGAGCCTCCGTTAGCACAAAATCGGCTGCTAAACAGCTCCATGAAAGGTGCGTCTGTCATGCACAAAATCATGCAAGCGGAACGCATACCGTCAATATAATGCCTGCGTACACCCACCCTACAATATCCCTAACTTATTGTGTGAGTAGTGTACTAACAATTAGTACACATTTTCAACAAAGTTTGCCATGGTGCCCTTCCAGTTGGCCTAAGTGCCTTTGAAATTCGGACAAAATCAAGGCTGGAGTGAACTGCCCCGCTCTATGTTTGTCGTGCATGTGCGACCATGCCATCATGGTGTCAATCAGCCCAATTCAATCTTTGTTTGTGGTTGCCTAAAGTGAACAGTACCACTCATTTAACCTTTGTTAATTGAGATGTAAACACATGCTTTATCAACTAATCTTAGTCAAACAGGGTGATATGAGAAAATACCGAACGAGTCATCAAAATACAGAACGAGCCGAAGGTTCAGTTCATTTCCAACGTTTACAACCGCATGCGCTTTTGTTGCCGTACTCACGCACGTTGCACACGGCACGAACAAAGCAGTTACTTGATGCATGACGCGCGCGTACACGTCTGCTTCGGTGCTCCCAGCATGGATGCACATCAGATTGGGACTCTGTGCTGCACAGTATCAGAAATGCACGGTATCCGCAAAGGCTTCATTTTATATAATAATACAAAATATTGCTCTTAAATACTGATCATGGAGATTTTTCTCAAAATCATTTCAACCCAACAGCCAACTGGGCACTCTTAAGTATCTCCGAGCCCTGGACATCTTTGGACTCGTCAACGAGCCGGAGACTCTGGACTCCATGAAGGAACTGCTGCCTGGCATTCAGATCAACATTTTCCCGTTCTCGGCCATCGCGAGACCCACGACGACCAAGAAACGCAGCAACATATGGGAGGTATCGTGCTACGAGTGAAACTTCAACACCTAAAAACTTAGTTGCGTCTACCGGGTAATTCCCTTTGAAATATACGGATCAATCTCTGATCGAAAGAACAAGTAGGCTGGTAGTATGTAACTTGTACACGTATGAACACCTTGTGGCAGGCTGATTGCACCAGCCTTCATAAGAACCGCTGAGGCAGGGTGCGCCACTCTGCCTGAAGTGCTCCCCGAGAACCTTGTACTTCTAGGGCTGTTTTGAGACTCGGGGGGGCGCTCCAGAGGTTAGCTCATCCCATGCAGGATTAATCGGCTAAAAACCCAACAAAATTGGTTTTCTGTGAGCCCTAAACTACAGGATTCTCTCTGAAACGGGAAATGGCACATTTCATTGCTGTAGGAATCACTTCTTGGACGAAATCACTGAAGTGAAATGTCATATTGGCAGCAATAATGTTTTAACAACATTTTTAACATATCGCCATTTAATCACCATTTTCCTTCAAAATGATTGGTGGAATTTATTGGGGGTGGGGCCTAAACACTTGTGAATCGGTCTATTGATAATAGGAAAGTGACAAATTGAAAGGAAGACAAAATCGTTCAGCAAATGTTTTTAAGTATTTTATTCCTCGTTCTGAAATCATCAAGTATTTGATAATTTCGTTTGGAATAACAAACTTTTTATACGTTTTCATTAGTGTACAGAATTTTAAAATATCCTGTTTAGTACCTTAATATGATGTACTGGTCATGAGTTGTTTTTTACCTGATTTAGTTAAAACAATAAACATGGTATAAAATTAAAACTGTAATTTTCTCACTCAAAATAATAATACCGAGATTTATAAACCACACATTCTAATACAAATAATTTTCATTGGTGCACAGAATTTTAAAATGTTTAGTACTTCAATATGATGTACTGGTCATGAGTTGTTTTTTACCCGATGAAGTTAAAACAATAAACATGGTATAAAATTAAAACTGCAATTTTCTCACTCAAAATAATAATACTGAGATTTATAAACCACACATTCTAATACAAATAATTACTTATATAAGCGGAGTTTGTACTAACCCTGGATTAACATGGCAAACTGGTGGGGGGAAGAACCGGATGATTTAGTTCTTCCAGAAAATGAGCATAAAATTAACTGAAAATGTTTCAGTACTTTGAGCATGGTACTGATGAACACAATTTTTTTAAAAGCAGCAAGAGGATTAAAAAAAAGATTAGTACTCTTAATTCATTCTATGCTAGTGTTGGGAAACTGTATCCTTCATTTTTTCAATTTTTTTTAAACCTGCGTATTCGAGTGCCAAAGCATCAAATAATAAACCTGAAACATAATAAAGTCATGGTTTGTTTACATGCGCGCAAATCTATGGGGGGGTCTCAGGGTACCAGACAACATAGGGCCATAATGACGCACATATGTAAACAAACCGTGACGTTATTATGTTTCAGGTCCATTGATACATGCAGATTTCTCTAGAAGAGAAGCAAGTTTCTAGTTCTTGTTCAGCAAGCATATAAGATAACACGCCTCTTTCTTTATCCTGGCTGAAATGCAATAACATGGGGTTCACTAATACAGGCTAGTGCATGAACTAGACGCGCGTATCAATCTTCGAGCGCCCGTGATGCCCTGACCGGGCACTCTGGAGATTGCCAACTGTGTCGGTGAACAGCAACTCGGAAACTGAAAATAGGAAGCCAAAAGTTTCTTTAACTTACTGACGAAAACTTCCCATTGTTGAAGTGGTTACACTATGAACAACTAACAATGGAAATTGGGCACACACTATTGTTAATAACAATGGCTTGTGCTCAATTTCCATTGTAAGTTGCTCATAGTGTTAATGCTCAACCTACATGACTGTCTTGTTTAAAATTAACCTATTGTTGGATTAGGTCTTTTTAAATTTAATTGCATTAATATTTTGGCCAAAGACGTGTTATAAAACACATGGACTGGCATAATTCGGTCACCAGTGCAAGTCTATGTGACCCTCTTGTGATCACTCACAGGCCCTCTGGGCCCATAGACGTAACCTCATCGCCAGTCCATTATGTGTATTTTGCTTTGGACAAACACAGCTTTCGTAAATTACCCTCATTATACTTCACATATTTGGTTTTAAACCTGAAATTTAATCCCGAATATTCAAGTTTTGACCCAAGTCCCTGGGTCATAATCCCTAAACATAATCACTTATTGATGCTATTCAAGTACCAACGCTATTCTGTGCAAAGCAACATGCATTTATTCCATTACTAGTTTGAAGTAAAAACTACATGTACCTCAATCATGTTTGAGTTGGGCAATTATTTTTCTGACCATGCAAGTGTGTGAAATTCCAATGATGGGTCAGCAGGCACCTCTCATGAAACAAAATAAATTATGTATTGTCCACTCACGATGTGGTCAGCGTCGGGACTTTCAGGTCTTCATCAGGCAACGAAGGATTTTTTTGCAACAATCAGATTTTAGAGCTCGAATTTTAGAAACTACGGTATAAAAATGAAGCTGTTATGTGAATATTTTTTATTTTCAAATCTTGATTGAATTGGATAATTTGTGTGTCTATTGTTGCTCGGTATAATTATGATAAATTGTCTGCCAAAGGTGATGACTTGGTATCAACAGAAGATGGTCTGTCTGTAGTATTTCAGTTCCTTGATGCTCTCCATGATGTCGTCTTTTGCCCGGTGTTCAGAGACTTTCCGTGAGGCACGCTTGAATTCATCTGGGTACCAACGTCTAGATTTTTTGTTGTTAAAAGGCAGAAATTTGTGAGGCATTATTTCTGCCAAAAAGACAAAACTTGTGTAATAACAGATTCAACCAATAATATAATCTGGTTATGGTAATGAAAACGGAGCTAAATCACAGGGCCATACAGGTATTTATATGCAGAAACGTTAATGAGGTTATTTTAATAGTTCTCTATTTCACCTTTAACAGATCTGACAAAAGGGATATTTTGAGTTCTTGTGAGTATTAAGTGTCTAGAAATTTCTCAATTCATTTACTTTACGTCTTCACAAATGCAATCTTGAAAAAATTAATTGTTAGCGGAATATACTACTGACGTACAAGTGGTATTTTAAGAATTTTATTCACTTTCCATAAAACATAAAATCCCGACTTTGACCTCTGATAAATACTGAAAATGCTAGGTCCCAAGTCATTGTTTTAGCAATATGGATATATGGCGCACATGTCATTTATATCACCTTATTTCCCCTGGTGAATGGACTCTTGATAGTAGGCCTGTGCTGTTTAGAATAATTTACTATTCAAAAAATTGGTTTTATTTTCGGTCAAATATTTGATGCGTACAATTTTTCTAAAATGTAAAAAAAAATTGCCATGAAAATAATTTATTTTGGCACATCTGAACTCGCAGCTCACAGGAAGTTATATTAGCCTTTTTATTGCCTAATTTTCCGCCCCCTCCCCCCCAAAAAAGTGTTCAAACTATAGACTTTATGTTGCAGTCTTTCGCTTGAAGAGTTTATGCAGAAATTATCGTTGGCCCTTGTACACTGGACTCGTGTGGCTGTTTCGGCAGAAGGACTTTTACTTCTTTCTAGCTGAAAGACTTGTTTGGTTTGGATTGGAAAAAGCACACACCTAATATTCAATGAACGATTCGATGAATATTTGAATATTCGATTCGTTAGGCACAGCCTTACTTGATAGCATTCCTTAATTTAATCTCAACTCCCTGGGGAGTATACAGCCCCAGCTGCCTGTAAGGCATCATGGTCTAATCAAACAACACCTTCACTGCCCTAACAGGTGCCCATTTCCCCCTGGGTGGAAATAGGCAATATAATGGTAAAGTGGCCAAAAAAGTGCCGTTGCCCATGGACATTCACACCATGGTACAGATTGGATATGAACCCACAACCTGCAGAATCAACCCAGGATCTTAAGTTTGATACACCAGACCACTTTGCTATGATACTCCGCTTTCATTAACAAAAACAAAAAAATCATCTTACCTGCACAGCTCTTTGATTGTACTAACATCCACAATCCTATAGTGTAGATGACCATTAAACTGAGGCATGTACTTCTCCAAGAAAGCCTTATCCATGTGGATACTGTTACCAGCCAATGGGCATACTTTAGGGGCTGTGTGCTTGCGGACGAAGGCTAACATTTCATACTCTGCTTGTTGAACAGAAAGCTGAAGATAAAAACACAAATGCAACAGCAGTATAGTATTTAAAAATATAATTTATGCTCACATGGTTTGTCTGTGAGCAAACTGCAGTGACTGTTTCATGTACCAACTGACTAGAGTGTGCATCGTTAGGAATTTTGAGGTGTCAACTGCTATGTTGGCTGGAATTACTGGTACTAATACTAGTAAGTTGATCATATCCCATTCTGTCACACGAATTTGAGCCAGGCAGGGGTTTGGGGTGTATCTTAAGTGATCTCTGGGAGGGGTGGTTATCTCATTGAAGGGTTTATCCCTCGGTAAGGCTTGCTAAGCTCACGTGATGGCCAATCCCAACTGCACTGCCGTGATTTGAGACCACCAGTTGGCTTCATAGCTCAACTGGTAGGGCGTCTGCACGTTAAGCAGAAGGTCTGCGGTTCGAATCCCAGTAGAACCAAGTTGCTTTTCACTGCATCCAGATTTCCCAAACTCATATAGACATTTGTCCAATTCTGTATCGCAAACTTATTTAGTCATGCAAATTTGAGTTATCACAAGTTTTTTATGTGCCATCTGCATAAGGAGGGACAACCCCAGCTACCAAATTCATTTTTACTCTGGCAGCATTCTCACCTTACTATCTCTAACAGCGGCAAGTAGCCCTGAATTGGTGTGATGCGTTGTGCACCATTCATCCATCTCAGTCAGTCGCTCTTCGGGTTGGTTTATGATCAGGTTAGGTGCCTATGTCAAAGATGCAAAAAAAAGCGACATGTACCGCAATAGACCTTATGCACGGCGGCCATGATAGAGAGCAGTCACATTATGAGTACGAGTAGGCACTTTGTGGGTCTATTGTCATATAATTTGAATATGAAAACCTGCCCTCTGTCATGGCCGCCATGCATAAGATCTATACACAAATGAATGATTTATGTAAAATTGGTTTTGTTAACATTTTGTCCCAACTACATTGTACGCCAATGGTTGCAATCTAAATTGCTAACGGTTGCACAACAAAAGTTTTTCATTGGCCAGCTCTAACTTAATGTTCGGAAATCCTGCCAATAATTTGGGACTGTTGACAAAGTTGGAATGTTAATTTTACTTGTCACAGCTCCAAACAACTAACAAAAACAATTATTTTAATCACTTCCCTTTAAAATACTAACACATTTTGGTAGTTATTAAAGGCAGAGGCTCGTCAGCAATGCATGCGCGCCAAATTCGTGCCACAAAATACGCAGCTCCATGCTTTTGCTACAGAGCTGCGTATTTCGTGGCACGAATTTGGCGCGCATTGCAGACGAGCCTCTGCCTTTAAGTCATACACTATATAAAAAAGGAGAATAAGTGGCGACCAGTAAACATAATTCTTTCCGGGCTGTGCTTTGGCTTTTGGGGGCATTGTGGTTGAACTGAAAAAGATGCAGAAAATTGGCAAAGTCACAAAGTGCACCCCCACAAGACATCAGCTCTGCTCAGCGTACCTCCGCCACAACGTTGAGGTCGCTGTCCGTCACCAAACAGGCCATTTCAATAATATGACATTTATTGACGTCTAAGCCTGTCATCTCCAAATCGACCCAGACCAATCGATTGCGAAGGTCATTCTTCATATTTTGCGCCATCGAATCCGCGCCTTCAAAGCAGAGATGTCTTCTCTGTTTGGTGAAGGCCTTTGAACTTGCTAGCGGAATTCGAGCAGCATTTACACGCCGAAGAGTTGTGCGTGTTTTGATCATCGATCAGTCGACATGTAAACTGGTCTGGTAACTAGATCTCTCGCGTTATCTTAGTTGAAACACGTAGCTGCAAGGAGGTATCCGACTACATGCGTTAAAGAAGTGTTTCAACTTTGACCTCTTATGGTATTGCGTGCCGAAAATATTTCAACAAAATTATATCAGTTGGTAATATCGATTTATGTCTGTACTGTCTGCCATGCCGCGGTGGTCGGCGGCTATAGCCCATCAGGTTGGACGTCGTCTTCATTGCATTAAACCATGGAGGAAGGAAATAGCAATCATACAAAATACCTCCCCAAAATACTATCCATGGGGGAAGAACAGCAAATTTGCAATCTCCGATTTATGGAACCAGATAAATTAGTTTACAAAACATTGTTGGTTTTTTTGGCGATATCTAGCTTGAAATTATACAGATTGAGAACGTGAAATTTCATAATAGTAATGAGAAAAATATGACAAATGATATGGTATCAAAATCTCAACACCTGTGGAAAAAATATGGGGGCAGTCAAAAATGTGATCTGGTCACACTCCTTTATTGGGTGGGGGACAGGACAGTGGGTTGAAAGACGAGACAGGAAATGGGGTGGGGAATGAGGACGGGAAACATATGGGGTGGGGGACGTGTAGGATGTCCACAGGAAAGAAATTTTAATGACCTGTAGGAATATAGACCCTGTGCACCAGCGGCCATGACAGGGGCAGATTTTCATATTTAAATGATGTGACAATAGATCCACAAAGTGCCTACTCCTGCATGACGCACAGTGACAATGCGACTTCCCCCTGTCATTGCCGCCCGTGCAAAGGGTGTGTAATCCCGACTTGGCTGACCATTTCAATAATTTGTCCTTCAAAATGTGGAAAATTTTGTTTGATTCTGCCTTCCATACTGATTGCAAAATGTACGTCATGCATATTCATATTTATCTCTGAGCTCATATCAGCTGAAATCAAATCAGGGACAGGTTCAGGTTGCGTGTGATGTGAACATATTTGTCGCTCTATTCCTTCAAAATACCGAGGTAAAGACAAATTTTGTACATGTAATTTTGTAAATTTATGACAGTGTACATAGTAACGATAGTGATTTGCATGCCGAAACCACAATGGCGGTGTCACACTTCGCCTCATCATCACTTGCCAAAAAATCCCCCGTGTGTCAGTCTGCCATGTCTGCACTGTGTTGTGTGTTTTGGTGCAGTCCGATCACACTAAAAATATTCATTAGTGATGAGAGCTGATGCACAAAGTCTATGGCTCAGCATGGAGGGCTAAGTCTATGGCTGAGTAGTTGATCATGGGTTCAGACGCTTAACAGTCACTTCGCCCAAAAACCACTTCGCCCTGAACCACTTCGCCCTAAACCACTTCGCCCAAAAGCCACTTCGCCCAAAAACCACTTCGCCCAAAAGTCACTTCGCCCAAAATTGGGGCGGTAGAGAAAATCAAGTCGGGCGATGAGGATGAACAAGGAATCAATTTTAATCGGCCTTATTTGTATATTATCTCACCACAAGGGCCAAGGGGTTTATCTTCCTTTGATGACAAACAATGCAAATTAGTAGAGAATTTGTGATTTTGTTTGGGTAAAAAAATCGGACTAGTACCGTAAACCTTCGCCGAACCATTTCTGGGCGAGTTTAGAGCCTTAATAATAAGTTTCTAAATGGCAGTTCGTGTAAAGGTTGTATTTTTCCTTGATTAAAAATCCCTCACCAAAATTTGATAAATGGTTGACGAGAAACTAATCTAATTTCATTGGTCTATTGATATTGGCTCTAAACTATCATGGCCGTCGGAAAAAGTACCAATGGGGAAATATTACCATGCGCTAATTAAACCTATGGGGCAACTGTCAAAAATTTCAAGTTCTTCCTTAAGTAAATTCATGACATTTTCCCCTCCTATTCATCCTGAGATATCAGGGAATTTCCACTCTGCAAAGCGACGTAACAATACCCTGAGGAAATACACGCAAATCTGTGGAGTGAGCCGGCTGTTGTCTTGAGCCAACTCACGCCCCAGTCATTTTGATGTAATTAAATGAAATTAGTCATGTTTTGGTCAAAATTCCAAATATCTATATTTTCTAGAAATTTGTTTGAGTTTTTGTTCTTTGTCACGTTAATCATATCGATAATTCCTGCAACATTTGTGTCTACTACGCATTTTTTAAACAAAATTAATCAGAGGGATGCGGAACGAGTAACGTAATGTCCTGTTCAATAGAAATAGCGACCAATCGGCGATCGCGTTAAATCGGACATGGACCGTGTTTACAAACTGCGCGCACGTGTGGCACTGGTAACAAGGTCGATCGTGGAAACACCGAACGCCACATATAACAAGCCTCATGATTGGTCTAGAGAGGCGACAAGATTTCTGTCGCTAGTCCCACCGCCAAATGGGGCCTTTTTCAACAGGGCCACTTATGCTAGGAGTGAGGGAGTGCGTTAAAGGGGCACTGTTGCAAGAGGATGCCTCCTATTGTGCGTTTTTATAATCAAACTAACATTTTTACATGGTTTATATGTCACAACAAGGAAAATCCTGGGTGTCCATGCATGGTAATGAACCAAGTGTAAATTTGGTTAGAAAAATTATTTTAGCAAGGAGAAAATATCAAGTTTTTCTTTGAAAACACCTCAACAGTTTGCGAATGTGTATATAGGCCTATAGCCCATGCTTGTTTTCCGAATTCTTTTCCAAATTCATGAAAGAAAAAAAAAGAAATTCCTACTCCTAAATCATTTTACATGTAGGCCTACTACTTACATGCTAGCCACATAAGCTGGCAAACCAAAAGAGAATATCGACATTTAAAAAAGAGGCTGTTTTCTCAACCAAAAAGTGTAAAAACTGCATACCGCGCCACTACCACAGCGCCACCGTGCTTGCGCGCTACCATCGTGGGCCAACGCGGTGCGTGGACGGCCAATATTCCTCGTAGACACGCGCTGAAATAGCGGTGACGCGACCGATAATCAAATACCAATGTTTGTTTTTACCTTCTCATTTGTGAACCCGAAAAGTGTCACGATCATGAACTCAATCAGCGGGCAAAAACAGTAGGAAACTTGACTAATTCGTTGGGTCTTTCGCACGAAGTGGTTTTTGGGCGAGGTGGTTTTTGGGCGGAGTGGCTTTTGGGCGAAGTGGTTTTTGGGCGAAGTGGTTTTTGGGCGAAGTGGTTTTTGGGCGAAGTGGTTCAGGGCGAAGTGGTTCAGGGCGAAGTGATTTTTGGGCGAAGTGACCGACATCGGTTCAGACCTTGTTTGCAAAACATATGAGATATGCTGAAAAAACTGTGAAAACAGTTTACAAGCCGATTTCACGAAAAATTGCGTAGCTTGCGCAACCCTTGAAAATGCTATAGGCCTATAAGTTAGTATAAGCTCCTAGTAATAGTATAAAAAATAGGCTTGCGTGTAATTATCACAGGAATGTTGCGCAGCTTACACAATACAAAGTTGCGCAAGTGGGCTTATAAATGCAGTGCGTAAGGATTCGTGAAATCGGCTGCAAGACCTATGGGACAACTCAGAAGAATTGTCAGTTTTTCCTAGTAAAATCATAAATAGTCATATATTTTCCCCTCCAAATCTTCTTTTTTTTTCATTAAGTTTGCACTTATTGATGCTTATAAAGTTGATATTTTCTAAAATCATGTTTACTAACCAAATTTACCCTTTCTGGGGCATTATCATGTCATCTATGAAGAATTAGTGGTGAACGTGTATGGTATTTGTACCGCGTGTACAAAGGATGTCGGGTGGTGCAGGCCTTGAAATAACCCACGGCACCACGGCATATATGATATTGTCATCGGTGCCCTATGCTTTTGCCGTGTTGCACAAATTTTTCATTCCCTCATTTAATAGGTGCCCTTTACTAACAGAAAATTGCCGTGCCCTTTTGAAAATGAATTTCGAGGCCTGGTGGTGTCCATGGGAATCTTTCCAAATTTGCCACTGAACATGCAAGCATAGCAATGCATGGTTTTAATTATATGGATTTATACCGCGCACGTACATGTATCCGGGGAAATCCCGACCAAGGCGCCTACATTATCATCACTCTGACCATTAAATCACTCCATATACCATCTCAGCTCCCATGGAAGTATACAGCCCCGGCTGCTTTAGGCGCTCAAAGGCTAATCAAACACATTAACTTTCGCTACCCTCTCAGGTACCCATTTTGCTCCTGGGTAGAGAGAATCAATGCATTGCAAAGTACCTTGCCCAAGGGTTTTCTGCAATATGGCGTTGTAAAGTTTTCATTCATTGTCGCTCCTCTCCCAACCTCAAAACTCTAATCTTAAGGACAAGCCAGTTCTTGTTTCTTAACTTCTTATATTGACTCTTTTATTCTTAGGTTCCTGTCTTACACACATCATAAAGTTGGATTGGAATGTACTGTCTGCTTCCGGAAACTGGACATCACCTTTTGGCTCTTGAAGTTCATCTATAGTGATTTGTGTTGCATCATAAATCTGATCTCAAGCAACATAAGGCAGCAGATGCACAAACAATATTAAATACATATTCACAACAAAGATCTAGACCTTAGCAGAAGTAATATCCCATCGCAATAAAATTCTGAATTGGAATCTAGAGCTTGGAAGCCGTTCCACAGTTATAAAGCGCATGCAACATTTCAGCGAATTAGCTGGTATTCGCATTTTGCCCGGACATAAGTGTCGCCGACAATTGAAAAAGACAGTAAAAGGTACGAATTCTGGACAGTTTTTTTTTCTTTTTTTAGTTGAAAAAAATGTTCTTCATGCTTACCGTATACCAGAATTCCAAAATTGGTTTTTCACATATATTGTACAGTTGCTGCTAAAAACATACTTTAAAGCATGGAGTTTACCTTCTCCCATGTTGAAACCAAGCTTGTAAATTGAAGGGCCCAAGTAGAATCTATCCGTTCTAAGGAGCATAGACTGGTACCCATCCCCATCCTTTCACCATGAGCGTGGGACCACTCATCGGTGAGATAGCCTGCGTTTTTCTGCTATCTGTCTACCTCCTGCACAAGTACGGAGACTGGCGCAAGCAGCGTGTACTCGTCACGCTAACGACGTTTGTGTCGTGGTATTTCTCCTTCATCATCATCTTTATGATACCTCTGGACGTCTCAACGGTTCGTATGAATTTTATTGTCAATTTTTATATTAGTTAGACTTTTTGTTAATGGGAGACATTTGAGATGCAAACAAATCGGTCCTTTCCCCGTTGTCTGCGTCATATTCAGCATGCGCACTTTAGCTCAAACGTGAAAAGGACAACAGGTTTCAAAAGCCTCCCATTGCGAGGATGACAAGATTCAGTTCTCCAAAATGTGTATTTCCACTTTTGCTGTTAACCATTGAATGCCAAAGATATTTTCGTTGATGCGTGAACTGTCTAAGGTATTTTTTAAAAGATGGGAGGTTTAACTGGTTAACCGTTTAACCGGGAAAAAAAGAAAAACCGGTTTTGCCGAAAGATTAAACGAAACCCAATTTCAAGAATTGACAGTAGTTTATAGAGGGTTACTTGTAATGACTTCATGAAATAAATTTCCATGAAATTATGAGGTCGTAGTACATTTTTGACCAGATAAAGGTTCAACGGTTATTTTGGGGGCCAATTAAGGGGTATTGTGTACATTACACATGCATCTTTATTTTTACTACAAAACACCAGCAACACTCTTTGAGGTCAGCCGAACGATTAACCGGTTAACTGACACTTATACGAATTTCAAACCGGTTTCTGAATTAACCATAAATTCCCATTCCTTATTCCATTTCTTGTCAACTTATTCAGTAAAATTTTGGGTCATTGCAAATGAAATGATGGGATTTTAAAGGTACAGGCTCGTCAGCAATGCGCGCCCGCCAGATTCGTGCCAAGAAATACGCAGCCCCATAGCAAAGGCATGGAGCTGCGTATTTCGTTGCACGAATTTGGCGCGCGCGCATTGCTGACGAGCCTGTGACTTTAAAGGTCCAATTGACGCCCTCTTTCCATAGCACACAAATTTGCAAAGCTAGAAAAATGTCAACAGGATTTACTGAGCTGTTTTTCTGTCAAACAATTTTATGAATATATAATCATTCATTGGATGACAGTTTCAAAATCAAGTAATACGTCACCCATTGAAACTGGTGAAGTGCTAAAGCATGCAGTATGAATGAGCCAGCTGTTTCCTTCAACAATGGGGACTCTGTTCATTCACAGAAAACCCTTTAATGGTCACAAATGGTTTTTACACAATCATGAAAAATATGATTTTGTGATTTATTTTTGTAAGACACTAAGAAGAAAATCCTGTCCAATGTCTGCATAGATACATTATACAGTTTGAACACTCCATTCAGGCATATTGAAATACCAGTATGAAGCCGTTTTCTGTCAAGGGTATTTCCAGGACCCTTTCGCCGTATTTACACTGGTCCCTATACAGAATGATTCTGTCCCTACGGGATTTCCCGTAGGGACAGAAGGTACCCCTTTCATACAGTGGATTGTTGTCATTTTGCCTCGAAATTAGAATCACACCCAACTATTTCTAGCTTGTTGTTTCCTGTAGTGGTTTTAGATATTCTTGATTAGAAGACAAATAAAAAGCACTACTTACATTGCCGTTTTTGAATCAAAAACGTCTATTTCCGACAATCTTCGACGAAGAAATTGTTCGGACTCCTTATCACGATAAAAACGATTGCAAACGTGTAGTTGTGCATTGACGGACGCCCAAAGAGAACGTCAAATGAAACTGCACATTGTATGCCGCGCCGTGTAAATGCGCGTGACATAAGAGCGCCACCCGTACTCTCATTGGGCCTCCGTAGAGGCACACCAACTGTACGTTCGCAAAAAAAGACCACGTCGAACTTTGGCGCGACTCCACACTAGAATCGATTAGAATGGGTTGTCCTTGACACAATAAGAAATCGCAGTGTACACGTATGTTTTCATACGAAAAATGGGATCGATCTGGAATAGAATTTTGATTCTTCTTTGGAATCGGAGTCGACTCCGAAAATGCTGGAGCGCCCCCAAGCGTTAAGCCTAGCCAACTTTATTTTAGCTGGTCACATCGTAACAACATATTTTCTCGTCGAAGATTGTCGGAAATAGACGTTTTTTATTGAAAAACGGCAATGTAAGTAGTTCTTTTTTGTTTGTTTTCCAATTAAGAATATCTAAAACCAATGCAGGACACAACCAGCTGGAAATATTTGGGTGTGATTCTAATTTCGAGGCAAAATGACAACAATCCACTGTATGAAAGGAAAGCTCACTGACTAACTGGTCCCTGGTGTTCGACCCAGAGTTCGGGATCAAGTGTAAACAGGGTGTAAGATGTAAAGATTAATAAAACAAAATCCCATGCCCCAGTGAAGACATCAAATTGCAGGGATGTGATTTGCAGGGATGTTTCTTTTGTCTCATTAGTTTGGAACAAAGATTATTCCAGGAAAAACCGGAACAAATCACATCCCTGAATTTGACTTTAAAATCTTTCTAAAATGTAGAACACTCCAATTTTTTAATTTTTTTACTACAATAGTTTTAAAAAAATGTTGTTTGTTCCTTATAAAACATTTGCAAAAATCCTTTGGCTATGAAGTAATTTTTTTAATGATTAATCAGTTATAAATTTTTCAATAAAACATAATTAAGCAGCTGTACAGCCACATATGTGACCACGTACGTCATACATGTACATGTAATCAAGAATAAGTCGCCGATGCCGTTTCAAGTGATGGTCCAATACATGTGAGTGAAAATCTTGACAATGTCGATTTTCAGGTTTATTAAGTGTATTTATCACAGAGATTGTCATCTTTAATGTATTTAATGTGAAAACAATCATTAAAGATGAATCATTAATGATCGTTTTTAATTACAATAATTAATGATGAAGGGGCCGTCCAAAGTTGTCATTACTCGAAACGGCATAATTGAGAATCTTATGAGTCATAGGCCTGCCATATTTTACAACATTATCAGTAAATTACGTCTGGTATATAAAGCCAAAATTATGCACAAATATCAGTGCAAGAATGGTCCAGCTGTCGGAAACTGTACATAAATCAATTTTGCCTCATGAACAGCAGCGGCAGAATTCGTCGCCACATGTGGCACCATGCACTCATGACGCAATTGAGCCGCTTAAATTTGCAGAAGAGGGGCGTGTTAGTGGTACTAGCCCTCGGGCGTACACGGACTGAATAATAATGGTTTTGCTGTTTGCATCCAGTTAAAAATTCTACCAGAGGCTGTTTTTAGATTCATATTTAAACAGGACATGCATGGAATATTTTAAAAGAGTTGGTATTACGTGGTTAATGCATACATGTAGTTAAAGGGGATTTTAAAACACTTGAACTGGGAATCAATGCTCCTTTTTTCATAACCCGTGATAGCCTTGGTCAGGCGGTCATCGATAGTCTGGGGCGGTACTGTTCTGGCTCTACAGCTAACACGCCTGTTGTCTGTGGCGCAGCGTTCTAGCGTAAACAGGCGACCCCACGTGGCCATGAGTTTATATGCTAATCACCTCTACTAGTATGATAGCCTTGTTCCAAGCGCAACAAAAACTTTCCAACGCAGAACCCGTATGCACGTATAGGTGGTGCTAGGTCACTGTACAACCAATCACAGCATCGCGCGCGCGTGGTTACACACAAACAAGCACGGCGGCCTGATTTTGAAAAGCCATGCGCATAAACAAGTCGGCAACTACGTGACAGTAAATGGCCGATAGAACGAGAGAGAAACTGCTTCAAAATTCAAATTGGCAGATCATTTTTCTTCAATATGCTACCACCATCTTATTTCTGGATCACTACTTAGGGATTAAAAGTAGGTTTGGCCAGTCTTAGACATACGTTTAAAACGGGCTAGGGTCCTGGGAGCTGATAATGGCCCGAGCAGCGCCCAAAATCTCAACATCCTTGGAAAAAAAAATGACGGGCTCAAAAGTGTGATCTGGACATGATCATTTAACCAATCAGATAACAAATCTAACAGTTTTTATTTTTGAATTATTTTTATTTTGTTTTTTTTCTTTTGCAGACATTTTACAGACAATGTCAGAAAGAGAATCCTCCCCAAATGCCCATCACACACCAAGCCATCACGGTCAGCCTCGAGGCCCCACCTCACAGTCCCAACACAACACTGCCAGCAGCAGCAACAAAGAATGCAACACCAAGCCATATGGTGACGAACGCTTCCAGGTCGACCCGGGCGGTGGAGCAGGGTGCTGGGGTAGTCTGTGAGAAGCCATGGAGCTACATACCCGAGGACATCCTTCCAGATATCTGGCTGATTGTGTATTGGACTACCTTCATGCTGACCTGGTGGGTGCATCATGGTCTCAAATAATCAATCTTGTCAAGACTCTTTATGCTTATGGGTCTTTCTATAAATTAGGGGTCCAATGTTGGTGTCCCCCGTTACATTTTACATCTTGTTTTTGTAAATTCAGGACACATTCTTTAAATACTTTTCATCTCAAAGAGTGAGTACATAAAGTACAAATCATACAAAAATGGTTTAAAAGCCATTTTAATGATTTTTGTACGAAAAATAACACATATCAGGTGTAACGGGGGACACTAAATGTCACACTTTTGGACCCCTAATTTATAGAAAAACCCATAAATGTGCATTTATTTATACGTAATCTTCCAAAGGCACTGATCAACCAATCACTTCAGAATCGCTTTCAAGACTGTTCCGCTTCAGTGATTTTAAGAAGTGACTTCCACATTAATGAAATGTAACACCAACTATGTGGACTGATGACATCGAAATAGACCCGTTGCACGGGTGGCCATGACGGGGGCAATCACATTGTCACCGTGCGTCATGCATGAGTAGGCACTTTGTGGATCTATTGCCACATCAATTAAATATGAAAACCTGTCCCCTGTCATGGCCGCTGGTGCAAATGGTTTATTGATGATTTGCTCAGTCGTCCAGTCGTCTCTCTCGGTCACTGCCACATTCGAGAATGCGGCGACTGGGGGTTTTGTTTTCGATTGTGGCAGTAGACGCGAGAGACGACTTGATGCATGCGCAAAGCCTCAACATCAACGTCATCACGTCGCAGTTCACATAGTCGAAGTGACAATCTAAAACTCCCTATTTACTGTTTCTGGGAGAACCCTGCAGTTAAGGGCTCTCAGAAAACCAATTTTGTTGGGTTGTCAATCTAATTGAACCTGTTTGGGATGAGCTGACCACTGCATTCGTGCTCTAGGGCTGGTTCGGGCGTACAGTTCTCGCTACTCTGGAGTAATGCGTGCGCATTGCACTAGGGTCACATTATGCGAACGGCAAGTCTGCAGTCCGCATGCGCGAATGGCCATCAGTCAAGATGGCCGTCTCTTGCCATGACTACACAAAAAAAGCTGTTTCACTGCTCACAAGAAACTGAAGAAAATACAGACCTTAAGTTGTGAGAACCTTTGATGCCGTCTAAAAAAAAACTTAGTGAGTTGTTGTTTCAGTTCTCCAGTTGACACGTTGAGCAAATTCACAAAAATTTCCAACCATATTCCGCTATCTTTGTACAAATCACATGACACTCGTCAGGAGTAAGAGCACACTTCCCATTTGTCGGGAGTAGCGAGAGCATACTCTCATTGACCCGAGTGCTGTTAGAAGTACTGGAGTTCAGGGAGGCATTTTAGGCAGAGTAATACGCCTTAGTGGCTCTAACGGAGGCTGGTGTAGTCATAACACATTACTGACCGATAAAATGTTATATCTCTGAGCCTCCTTGATCTTCTGGTCAGAGTATAATTTGCATTCCTTTCTTGGAACCATATATTTTTGTAAGTGTATATTTTATTTACCGGTACATGTACTAGGGTTACAGTTAACATAAGTTTACTTCCATGAATGTTACAGGATTGTCATGCCCCTTATGAAGTCCTACGCCAACGCCGGTGACTTCACCATCGGCGGTAAACTCAAGTCGGCCATCATAGAGAATGCCATTTGGTACGGCAGCTACCTACTCATATTTGGTGTGCTTCTTATTTATGTCGCTGCCAACCCAAACCTGCAGCTAGATGGGTAAGTTGTAAATCAAATCCACCTTCATTTATTTGAAGCTGCGGCCCAGTGCTCTGCTGCAACATATTATTTTCAATATTGATGGTTATACCTGAAATTTATACTGATTGCTAGCTGAGCTATGAGACTGTCCAAAATATCCAAACACAGGATAAAATCATATTGTTCTCAAAGACATTTGGCATTTGGACGTGAGACCTTGGTTCAATTCAGTATATTTTATTTGTTTGTTCATTTGTTCGTTTGTTTATTTCCACAGAGCCAAGCTGCAAGTTATCGGCATAACAGCCAGTAACACCTGGGGCCTATTCCTACTCGTCTTACTCTTAGGCTACGGCCTGGTCGAGGTACCGCGCCAGTATTGGGCCAGGTCCCATAAAGGCTACCTTCTCAACTTTACCCACTTCCAGATTGCTAAGCTTAGCACGGAGCGTTCTGAAGCCACCGAAGAATTAGAAGATATATTGGAGGTGAATATTTCTTTAATCGGGTTACTAGCCAGAATGTCATGTTATATGTATTACTTTTGACTGGTACTCTGTCAATTTTTGCTAAGCACAAGTTTTTGGTGAAACAGTGCCGTAAATTTCAACCTTGATATCTTGATAGAAGATATCAAGGTCAAATGTAGAATTTAAATTGTTTTGATCTACAACTTTTTAGGTGAAGTTCTAGTTGCCTTAGTGATAGTGGAAAAGACCATCTGAGTAGCTGTCCACAAAGGATGCGTATGCGTCACGTCACGGACGAGACACAGTGTTTCATGCATGCGGCAACATGCATCAAAAAGGCAAGCTCAATATGAGTGGAAATGAAGGGGATTCGGATTTCCCTTCTTTCATGCAGGGTTGGAACCAAAAGTAGTTCTTAAAAGCAGCATGTTTTTAAACGGTACTTTTTAGAACCACGCTCATTTCTAGCTCTTAGGAATTGTTTTTGAAAAATTTTTCTAAATTGCCACAAATGTTTTCTGATACACCCCAACCATCTGTGCGAAATAAACTAGTGCACCTCAGATCTGCGCAGATCTGGATTCGGATCCATCCAAAACAAACACGTTCTTAATGTATTGTTTCGTACACAGTATATTTCTTTCTGTTAATGACCATTGATTTTCTCCTTAGGATATCCGTAGGGCCTCAGACTCAGTTCGTTACAATCATCCCATCAGGCAGTATGTTAACACCATCATCAGTAAATGCCCCGAATCATTCCAAGACTCGCTCTCCAAACACTTGGATGACTTCAAGGACTATTCAGATGACAGACCCCAGGTAGGCAGTACCTAAGGTTAATTTATCCCAGGGTAAATTGTTAAGCTTAGTCAATATTATCCATATTATTTTTGCTGATGTCACATTAAGAATATCGTCAAAACAAAAAATGTTTTTAAAAATAATAATTGACAAAAAGTTAATATGTGACCCGCTCTGCAAAAAAGGGTATTAAGTCGCGCTGGCTAGTATTCTTTTTGCGACCATAAAAAGAAATCTGTGGCAAATCCACGCTCAATAAAATACCAAAACACAATGGAAATTCCTGGCGGTGCCCAGATACCGCCTGGAATGTCTGCGTTACGCCTGGAATTTCTTTTGTGTTTAGGTATTTTAATGAGCGTAGAAATGCCACAGATTTCTTCTTATGGTCGCAAAAAGAATACTAGCCAGCGCGACTTAATACCCTTTTTTGCAGAGCGGGTCACATATTTTGTGGGTAGATGTGAGGCTTCATGTTCTACCAAAATTCCCAACAGATGTTTTACTTTTTCACTGCTGTGGCAATATTTGTAGCAAACGAAGTATTGTCTGACCACATTGTTAGACGGCAAATTAAGTATTTGTTTATTCCAATTATCATGATAATGTTTGTAAAGTATTTTCTCTTTGATATTTTTCTTGAATGCTCATTCTTCAAACACAAAGAAGTTAGATGCCTTATGTTTTGTTAGATAATAGCGCTCCTGTGTCTTGCACTTGCAGGCAGAGGTTGGGAAAACTAGCTAAGATAAATGCATATTTTTTGCTTTGTTCCATTCAATTTTCGTAAACTGTTTTCACACACTTTTTCATTTGGTATTTCCAATTATTTTGGAGATCAAATTTTGAGACTTTTTGGCATTTTTAACTTTTTTTTTGTGTTTTTGTCAAAATTGCTAGATTCCAAGCGAGAAAGAATTGGTGCGACTTCACCGCAAGATCATCTTTGCCTCGTTGGCAAAGCGGCGAACAGACGCCCAATGGGACATGCTGATTGAGAAAGCGCTACATCTAGAAGACGTGCAGAGCAATGAGAACAACCATACCAGGTTAGTTAACCCCTTAATACTAGAGTACGTATACATACAATAATGTACTGTGGCTGTTTCATATAGACCATATCGAATAGCTGCCATCTTGTAGGGCAACTTTTGACATTTAAATTGGTTAACAATGTAAGCACATAATGTGCAATCATGCATGTCCTCACGGAACAAAGAAACTGCCCTACAAGATGGCAGCTATTCGATACGGTCTATAGGACATGTTTACATGTTTTGGCGATAGATTGTGTTTTTACCAGTGCGTGATGGGTGGAAGCATGTGTGTATGCATTGCATGTTTGTATCATTGATGTTATATCATTGATGGGTCGAGAACGGGACACAGTGTCCACTTGCATCATAGCCTTTGTTAAGGCCTCACAGCTGGGTGAGTCGCGCGCCAGAACGAGTGTGCCACCATGCGATGAGGACGGGACGAGCAGCGTCAGCTGTGAGGCCTTTGCTGACCCGGAATTTTGCTACCTGAGAGGTAGCAAAATGCTAATAATCGTATGACACAGTGTGCGTGTTGCGTTAAATAGCTAACAATGTGAGCCAATCAGGTTCGCGCGCACCGGTTTGTAACTCGCGCGCGCGCTTCACATCGGCCTACAACGCGCGCGCACCAACACAAACATACATTCGCAGCACAACAACGCAGGGATGAATAATGTAACAGGTTACAGGGGCTGTATATATTAATAAATAATTTTTCCGGGACAGCAAAGGCCTCACAGCTGACGCTGCTCGTCCCGTCCTCGTCGCATGGTGGCGCTCTCGTTCTGGTGCGCGACTCACCCAGCTGTAAGGCCTTAACAAAGGCTACTTACATCATGACATTTTCTTTTTTTTTTGAGAATAATTACCTTCAGCATATAAACAGTATGTGGTATTTTGAACCAAACAACACCTTTACCTGTTGATACATGTATTACACAAAACAGAATGAGAATGATTCATAAAACTAGTGCGATCTTCTTAAATGCAAGTGTAACATTTTAAAACTATTGTTGAAAGATTTATTGAAATTTCTCTAATGTAATTTGAATTAATAAAGTGCAGGTTTTATAGGGTGGGTAAAACCAGCAGCTACCTTTTCCAGAAAGAAACTCATTAAAAAGACTTGAAATGTAATCGTAAGAGTTGAAAAAGAGCAGTGGTGTCCCCTTTCCATCATCAAACAATTTCGTGGATATTTTCAAAACCATGATACCAATACATGTTAAACTGTTCAAAAATCATTTGAAATATTCTACACTATTTTGAAATTGTACAGGAATTTGTATTATTAAAATGTTGGGAACTTAAAAAAGCCATTTTTACAAATGTATCCAAAATCTTATACTGAGGGTATTCGTTCTTTGAACTTATGCATGGCTTTTAAAAAAAATCAACTCGCCATGTAATGGCACTGTTTCATTTTCGTGGAATGATTTGTATTCTTTCTGACCTTACAGGAAGTTCAAACACACCTTTGACCCTAACTACTCCCTCCCAGCCAGCTACATCTGTTCCTCTACCGTGGAATGGTATTGGTACGTGTGGCTCATGCCGACCATGCTGAAAGTCATATCCATCCTACTGCTGCTGTTCTCACTCGCCGTGGTGTGGTCTGAAGTCACGTTCTTCAGTATCGAGCCGGAGCTTTCACTGTTTGCGATTGTCATCAGCGCAGCTGCGGGGGACTATAACTACCTGTTTATTGAGGTTGGCAGAAGTTATGCTTCTTTTCTTATAAGAAATGTTAAAGACCAATATATCATTTGCAAGATGAAACCTTTTACGTATAGAGCTTCTGCACCAGCGGCCATGAAAGGTGCAGGTTTTCTTATTAAATGATGTAACAATAGAATTACAAAGCACCTACTCATGCATGACACATGGTAACAATGTGACTGCCCCCTGTCGTGGCCGCCGTGCAAAGGCTCTATTCCTAGTGGAATAAGGGCACTAAACAAGAATGTTGGTAAACTAGCCTGCAGAAATGTCAGCTACCTTATGATTACAGTAAAATCTCATTATAGCACTCTTCAAGAGACCGGAATAATTTGAGCTTTATATCCAGAGAGCGCTATAACCAATGCAGAGAATAGTGGCTAGGACTTAGAAAAGGGAGCTTTATATCGAGAAGAGCTTTGTATCAGGGTGTGTTATAACGAGAGTTTACTGTATCCATATTGTCTAAGTAAAGCGGAATTTGAATTATGGGCATCGTTTGTTAACACAGGTTGACCTCATTTCAGTGCAACTTTTGGCTAAATACTGTTTATAAATGCTTTTTAAAATGGCGTAAGGCCAATATTATCTCGCAGCAAAAATTATAATTTAAACCTTGGAGGGTGGGTTTAGCGCTGAACAAGAATAGTTGCAAATTTTAGCACTATATATTAATGATTTTAGCTAAAATACTTTTTAGCCGAGGAATTTGACCTGGAATTACATAAGACCCTTTCTGTAGCGCACTTTTTTATGTGAATAAACAATCATGGTCATACACGTACCATCTCGCATGCACGACCATAAACGAAAGCACCCCCTTTTTGTAGTTCCGTGAAAATGTTGACAATTTTGAACGGCCCTAATAACTTTTAATGATTAAGCTAACATGGTGTCTTATAATGTGCAGTGCACTTGAACATATTCATATGAAATGTGCACTGTATAAATGTAATAATTATTATTAGTGTCCAACATTTTTGTTTTCTCACCTTACACAGCTGTTATCCTGCATCATCATTGCCTATCTCTGTTGGTGTGCCTACTACACGGTATTCAAAGTCCGCGTCTTTAATTACTATTATTTAGCACCTCACCACCAGACAGACGAAAATAGTCTTCTTTTTTGTGGCATGTAAGTTTAAACTTTATCATTCTGCAAAGCAGGGTTGTAACGAGTCTCCCTCTGCTCGACTCCCAAGTCAAGTCAAGTCAAACTGCCCTCGAGTCCCAAGTCAAGTCAAGTCAAACTGCCCTCGAGTCCCAGGTCAAGTCAAGTCAAACTGCCCTCGAGGTCCAAGTCAAGTCAAACTGCCCTCGAGTGTCAAGTCAAGTCAAACTGCCCTCGAGTCCCAAGTCAAGTCGAGTCAAACTGCCCTCGAGGTCCAAGTCAAGTCAAACTGCCCTCGAGTCCCAAGTCAAGCCAAACTGCCTTCGAGTCCCAAGTCAAGTCAAGTCAAGTCAAACTGCCACGAGTCCCAAGTCAAGTCAAATGGCCTTCGAGTCCCAAGTCAAGTCAAGTCAAGTCAAATGGCCTTCGAGTCCCAAGTCAAGTCAAGGATGTTGGTCAAGTCGGTTCAAGTCAAGTAGTATTTGTCCAAGCTAATTTCAAAATGAGTCTAATCCCTGAATCTTGCATTCGTGTAGGGTATTTTTGTTGTTCTGGCCAACAATGCTCCATGTTTAAAAAAAGCGTTCGGTTTTCAAAATGACAAAAAAATTCACAAAAGTTAATTTCATAAGTAAAAAAAAATGTACAAATGAGTCAAGTCATTTGAGGTTCGAGTCTCAAGTCAAGTCAAGTCATTTAAGGTTCGAGTCTCAAGTCAAATAAGGCTCGAATCTCAAGTCAAGTCATTTGAGGTTCGAGTCTCAAGTCAAGTCATTTGAGGTTCAAGTCTCAAGTCAAGTCAAGTCATTTGAGGTTCGAGTCTCAAGTCAAGTCAAGTCAAGTCATTTGAGGTTGAAGTCTCGAGTCAAGTCATTTGAAGTTCGAGTGTCAAGTCAAGTCAAGTCAAGTCGGTGAAAATCGGGACTCGAGTCGACTCAAGTCCCGATTCATTACAGCCCTACCGCAAAGTACTGCTACAACTTTTCTTCTTTTACCATTTAAACCATCTTGGTCAGAGTATAATTCTTTTGTCTATAATTTCCAATAAAGGATGTTATGTCGGCTGACTCCGTCTCTTTGTCTGAATTTTCTGGGTCTAATCCACTTGGATGGTCATGTGACTGGAAGGGAAGACATGCCTGAGACTTCCTATACATCGGTAAGTCATGATTGCAGAAAAGTGTTTAGCTTTTTTATTCTAAATATTACAGAAACGGGAAAAAATTTGTTTTTGTTTCCTTTCTGCCATCTTCGTGACAATGATGCATATATGTGACCTGTCATGACAAGATCGGGGGAAAGTCAGAATTTTCAAAAATTGGATATTAGTATTTTTGAATTTAGCAGAAAAAGAGCTTTCCAATATGTAAAACTATTCCCCCAACGCAACACAGCTTGGAGAAGTGGTAAACTTTTAAACAAATCTTAAAACAAAATTTCTTACGAGTTACGAAGAAAGTTATCGTCAAAATCGGTCTGAAAATGATGTTTTTAATTGTTGGATGACGCTAAAAATGTTGAATCATATAGAATAATATTACTCTATATTACTCTTTCCAAATATTACAAAACTCCAAAATTGATCTCCCTTCAATTTTTGACTTTGAACCGTCGTTATATGAAATAGTGGAGTGCGACTTTACGCTCATTTCGTCATGACGGTCACATATGTGTGGCAAGGTTTTAAGACTGGGAAATAATCAGATTGGGAATAACGAGCATAATGTGAAATGTCAGAATCATGTAATTGACACCTGATATACAGTATAGACCGTATCAAATAGCCGCCATTTTGTAGGGCAGTTTCTTTGTTCCTTGAGGACATGCATGGTTGCACATATTGTGCTTCCATTCTTGAACGGTGCCCCACGAAATGGCGGCTATTCGATACGGTCTATACTGGGTACTTGAACAATTTAGTCAAAATGAATTTTAAATTTGTTTGATAGCATCAAAAATCCACCATATCATTTTTTGTTAGCTCAAATGGTAGGGTGACTGCACATTGAGCAGAATGTCTGCAGTTCAGATCACGGTGGAGCCAAGTTGTTTTTCACTCATCCAAACTCATGGACATTTGTCCATATTTCTAATCTTGTAATCTGTCCTTAATGACTCTATCCTTAGATCATGGGTCGTCACATTGACGTCCTCCCCTTCATGGAAGCCGGTTTCTACATCTACTACCCCATCACCGTAGTGCTGCTCTGCATTGCTACATACTTCCACCTCGGCAGTCGATGTCTCTCATTCCTTGGTTTCCAACAGTTTGTCGGGGATGAGGATATGACCACCGACCTCGTCAATGAGGGTCAGCAACTCGTCCATCGAGGTAATGTGTTTATTTTAATTTACCAAATCAACAGCATAGAATGAGGAACGATTGAACAATTATTTTGCGAGAATAGGGTATATCGAGTGCTTGGGGTTCAAATGTGTTAAGTGCAATTTTATAGTTTTTAGATAAATCCAGTTGAATGTTGTAATAGTTGTGAAAAATCAGGGGTGTACTCCACATGCTCCTCCTTACAAATGGTGTTTCTTGTAATAATATACTTTGGATTGAATATGACATGGGTCATAAAATTAATTAAAAGCCGAAGTTATTTACTAAAAAAAGTACTTAACACATCTGCCATAGAAGCAGTTAACATGTTTGTGCACCAAACTAGCTTGGGCAATTGACAATCTGCACATACTTCTCATGCAGTTTTCACCATGACAATGTGTTATTAGCACTTAACTGATGTGTGCATTGAAAAGAGCATCCCAAATTCTCCAAGAATATGCAAATAACTCAATATGGCCAAAATTGCACTTAACACATTTGAACCCCAAGCACTCGATATAAGCCAAAATTCCAACCTTCCCGTGTTACAATTAAGTCCAACATGAATTTAAAATCTTTTTGTATGCTTCCTTTCACAGAGAGACGAAATCGGCAGAGACAGTTGGACGGGGAAATCCGTAGGAAAAACTTCCGGGAGAAGTTTCCATCGCGGGAAAATGGGTCGGGACCAATTACAGGCACTCGCTTCGGCTCAAAGCCTAAAGGCAGCGATAGTGACACAAGTAGACAAAGCACAGGGTCATTCAATACCAAAGGTCAGTTTGGCTAGTTTAAAGGAGCGTGATCGCCCATTTTTCTCACAAGTGTTGAGATTTTGATACCATATCATTTGACATTTTTCTCATCCCCATTCTGAAATTTCACGTTCTCAATCCGTTTATTTTCAAGGGTATCGTCAAATAACCACCAATGTTTTGTAAACTAATTTATCTGGGTACATAAGCAGTATAGTGATTACACCAACCTTTTTGCTTCCACATCCAAATTGGAGATTGCAAATTTCTTGTTTTCTTCCCATGGATAATAATATAATAATAATAATAGCCAGTTCTTATATAGCGCATTTCAGATCCAAGATCCAAGGGATCTCTCAATGCGCTTTCTGCATTATTACCCCTGGTCATTGGGCTCAGTAATATCATTCCTCAATCCTTCTCAGCTCCCTGGGATAGTATTTTGGGGAGGTATTTTATATGATTGTTAGGTTAGAACGAAACCCATTTTGTGTAAACTTGTTACCATTGCTATCAACACTTTGAGGAAGGTTTTTCTTGTCAACTTATCAAGTAAAATTTTGAATAATTGCAAGTGATCCAAAAGTTTACTAATCTTACATATTTTTAATATCTTTAACAGCCAAATACAGCCGGCGTGAGCCAGAGGACTCCCGAGTAGAGCTCCTTCGAGACAGCGAACCCATCGACTACAACGAGGAAAGCGCAGCCGAATTCAGCGACACGATGCCCTCGTACGGCAGCAGGAGAATTGATAGCGGCCATATCACGCGTGGCTACTCGTCCGATACAGCCATAGGACGCAGCGTAGGCCTGGGCAAGCCTAGAGGTGACAAGGGGATCTTTGATGACGTTTGATAGATAAGTTGGACATCTAATTCCTTCATTATGAATTTTTTTATTAAGTCTGTGACGTAATTAATTAAAGGCCAGGTTTGTTCGTGTACGGGCGAGCCACTGGCAGTGGTTTTCCAGCTGCAAGTAGATGTTTCTCGAGTCGCTGCGAGCGGCGCGCTGTAGTAAAAGAGCAAAGGCAGGCTGACATACCCCTTCATATTGGGAAATTTCATGTCTTGGCTGGCAATCTTGCGCACCAATGACCACCTTTGGAATCAAATTGCCATGAAAGTAGATCCATTTCTGTGAAGTCATAACACCGTTCATGTTAAAAGGTTCGGTTGTGCATGCGCGCATCGAGTGATTGCTTACGTTCGGTACTGTTGTATGCACATTGCGATCATACACGTTGCACCTGAAAGCTTGGGCAGACATTTTAATTCGTGTTGATTTCCTGAAAGAGCTTGTTTGTTCTATTTTTTATTTTTTTATTTATTTTTGGAACTTCAATCCGAAGCCCGAAGGCTGAGTTGCATGAAGTTTACAAGTATCTGCCACCATTGGCAGCCGACGGCCAAAAACACCGAAGAATCCTCTTTTTCTTTACTAAAGAGTGCTCTGGGATCTTTGAATTGTTTTACACAACACACTGGACCAACAGCTTTACATTCCTTAGGGGGAATTGTGGTTAAGTACCTTGCTCAACATCCTCTTGCAACAGTGCCCCTTTAACGCACTCCCCAACTCCTGCGTACAGTGGCCCTGTTGAAACCGGCCCCATTTCGTGGGGGAACAAGCGACAGAAATCTTGTCGCCTCTGCTGGACCAATCAGGACGCTTAGCAGTGCGTTGCAGGCATTCAAATGTCACGCGCGCAGATTGTAAACACCGTACATGAATGTGATACATGGCTGGCCGTTGTCCGCGTCGGCGATTGGTTGCTATTTAAAGCACACTGGGGAATCCGTTCCATTACATTCCTAAGCATTCATCCCTATTATTAATTTGAGAAACTGCGGAGTAAATTAAGATCGTCGCCGGAAATTTTGGTAGGAATGGGACAGTCGTAAGGAACAGAACCAATACAATTTCTGGAAAGTATATAAATCGTTTCTTTTCGGCATAACATGACCGAATTTATTAAATTACATCAAAATGACTCGGGCGTGTGTTGTCCGAACACAACAGCCGGCTCACTCCACAGATTTGCGTGGATTTCCTCAGGGTATTGTATCGTCGCTTAGCAGAGTGCAAATTCCCTGAGATCTCAGGATGCTTGCTCAAGGGCACAGGGTACCGGGTGTCGACCCACACCACCAAGTTTTCACCCCATTTTTGCGAGTCAACGACTCAAACCACTCGGCCACAGTAACCAATATTTGGCTTCAGATTTCTGCAGGTGAATTCAGAATCTTGACAAATTGCTCACTTGATGCAAGAAAGTGAGAATTTTCCTCAAACCACCATTCTTCGAAATGAAGCCAATTTGTTTGTTTTTTTTCCCATGTTTAGCATGCATGCATGATAACCTATGATCAGATTTCTTGGGTCTTAAAATGTCAGTGCGGTGTCCAGCAATTGTCTTTCTGACATGTTCTAAAAACATTTTGTTTTATTTTATTTAACATTTGAATTAATTTTCGTTACTAACAAAACAAATCTTTCCAGTTAATTTTATAATTTTCTCTGTCATGTTGTGTTTCTCATTAGTATTTATTTAGAGGGAAAGTTTGGCGTTATTGATGATTTGATTAAAAATTGTTTTTTGGGTTTTTTTTCATTTTGTTTAAGCTTTGGATAATTGGACAAAACATCTGTCAGTGTTGGGGATGATTTGGGAAAGGTTAAATTAATGGAGTTGTTCAGATTTTTCCAGAAAATGGATTTCATTCTAACCCAACAGTCATATAAAATACCTCCCCAAGATACACTACTCACAATAAGTTAGGGATATTGGTATGTTGTGTTTTTTTTCCCGAATGACTGTTTTCACTTATTTCTGTGACAAGGTGTCTGTGATGCAGATACAATCATAATATTCATATACAAAATCATTCAAGCGGAATGCATACCTTCAATAAAATATCTGCATACACCTCTACAATATCCCTTACTTATAGCTTCAGGATAAATGACTATTTTAACCTATTCCTGTGACAAGGTGCGTCTGTCATGCAGATACATTTGTTTGATCATGTACAAAATAATTCAAGCGGAATGCATACCCTCAAAAACAAATATCTGCATACACCCCCACAATATCCCTAACTTATTGTGAGTAGTGTACTATCCATGGGAGGAAAACGGGGAATTTGCAATCTCAAATTTAGCAAAAAGGTTGGTGCGATCACTGCACTGCTTTATGGAACAGATAGATTAGTTTGCAAAACATCAGTGGTTTTTATTTATTTATTCACCACATCCAACAGTGGAGGGACCGCCAATTACAGGAATGGGAGCAAGTGTGGTTGAGTGCCTTGCTCAAGGGCACAGGTGCCACAACCCGTCGCAACCCGGAATCGAACCTACATTCTAGTACTAGCCCAGGAACTTAAGTTCGACGCACTAGACCGCTCGGCCATAACATCCCACGACATCCTTGACAATTTACGGATTGAGAGCGCGAAATATCAGAATGGTAATGAAAAATATGACAAATGATATGGTATCAAAATCTGAACACCCATGGGAAAAATAGGGGGAGTGGGGGGTGGTGGCGGGGTGCTCAAAAATGTGATCTGGACACACTTTTTTAATGAATCAGTATTCTGACAAAAATTTAATGTAACTCATACTGTTAGTTGATAGCTCTAGGCAGTACACGGAGGCAAGGGGGCGGGGGTGGGGATGGTTAACCAAAGAAAACATGATTTTGGTGCATTTATGATTTTTGCCAATTTTGGGGTAGTGGGGTGAAATAAGGGCCCACCAGCCACATTGGTAGGGGCGTGCTTGAAGCTAGTTCAGCACATAATCTACTGAAATCAGTATTAACAGGGCAGGGAATTCGTCACTGAAAGTTTTATGGAGTTTAAAAAGGGCACTTCCATTGGAAAATGAAAAAGTCTATGGGAGGATTTCCAAAGGGTGCCAAGACCAGAGGCAATGGCCTCCGTGGCCTCCATGAATTTCCAGCCCTGTATTAATTGTTGAGGGAATTTCTGCGTAATAACTATTGCTGTGTTTGTTGAATACAACAAAATATACATAAATTTTTCCAAATATTGTATGCCGTAACTCAAATATAACGACAAGATTTATGATTACTTTTGACAAATATGTTTCAATAATTTTCCACATTCCAAAATAAAATTGTCTAAATCAAACCAAATGTTTTTGTTGGACCCTATAATCCTCCATAATCTTTCAGAACAACACTTGTTTATAAATACAGTTTCAAGATATTTTGTCGGAGGAAAAGTGTTCTAAATTTGCAGAATCTTTTCCAGGTTTTTGTGAATCTCCTTTGGGTAGCCTGTTTCCATGGGCCTTGATTTGATAACCAAAATTTAACCACAACCAAAAACATGTTTCTGGCACAGGGCCTACCGGTAAGAAACATCTACTACGGGGGTAGGTCCTGTCATTTTCAGACTTATTTCAAGTCTGAGATCGCGTATACTCCACCAATTATGGGAATTACCCTATGCATAACTGGTACATTATACACGAAGTCGGACTTGAAATGAGTCTAAAATCGACATGACCTACCCCCGTAGTAGATGTCTGCAAGTTTGGTTACCGGTAACCCCCGTCTGGCATTATTGTTTCTGAGATCTGGAGTGACCTTCACACAAAATTTGGATGCAAAGTTAAATCCTGATCATCGATATGTTTTCCAAATTAGCCTTTTGCGTGTTTTACACGAATTGTGTCTCATTTACTGACGTACTTCCTTTCACGTGCACACTTTAGTATCCACTTGACTAAATTGTTGTTGCTATGTGGTGCACACGGGAGGTGTGAAGTGCATAATCAATACCGTGTTCACCGTAGTAAAGAATGGCATAAACCAACCAGACTGGTGGTTGCTAGGCAATGGCGTGCACCACGTAGCAACAATAGCATAGTATGTGACTTTCTAAACAAGCTCCCTGTCCAATTTGTATTTCTACAAATGCCAGTTTATTGTTATTTAATAGTACATGTATTTGGGATTATTCTATCGTTGTACATTCCATTTTGTTTGTTCCTAATTGTACTATGTAAATAGATTATTTATATGACATTTGATGAACACCATCAATTATTATATCGGCTGCTTGCGAGCCTTCAAAATAAGTAAAAAAATATCGTAAATGCTCCTGTGGCAGTTCTGTAGTAGAAATAAAATTTTGCTGCATTGCAGTACAATAAGGGTACGTTTGTCGTCACGCTTCAATATTTGCAAACTATCACAAACAAATTGTTTTGCAAGCAAGGATTGTGTGAAATAAATGCAGTTGTTTTCGCGACCATAACCGGAATCATATTTCTGACGTAATTACTGGTTCAACCAATGAATGACTTCGGTTACCGACGACCAAAGCCAGCCATTGGTTGAATCTGCAGTTACGTAATCAGAAACATGTTTCTGGTTGCGGTCGCCAAAACAGGCCACATATAGAATGGTTTAAAGGCAGGGGATCGTCAGCAATGCGCGCGCCAAATTCGTTCCACGAAATACGGAGCTGCGTTTTTCGTGTCACGAATTTGGCGCGCGCGCATTGCTGACGAGCCTGTGCATTGAGCTATATATATATATATATATATAAATCAATATGTATGTAAATCAATGAGCCTGTGCCTTTTATTGGAATGTTCAAAACAGATTCCAGAGTGTTTGTTTGGTATGTTTGTCTTTTGAGATGGGCTTCTCAGGTGGCGTTTTAAGTTGAACTGTTGACTTCTGTTGGGAGTAGTTTCAGGTTTGTGTATTGTTGAATGTCTTTCAAGAATTTGCAACGCTTCGTATATAGCCCTACATACAGCTTTGTTTCATTGAGGAAGAAAAGTAAGTTGGCAGTTGTATAGTAAGGTTGTTGGGCAACACGACTGAAGGGAATCGGGTCCAGGAATACACGGAGGAAGGAACAAGACCCCAAGAATGGAAACCGTTAGTCGTCAGAAATTGGAACCTCCTGCTCTAGGCCGAGATTTTGAGGTGTTTTCTTACACGAGCACTCGAGAAAACGCGCGAGATCTGGAATAAACTTCGCACAAACTTTTAAACAAGACGGCCGGTGCAAAGTGAAACCCTGATCATCGGTAAGTTTTCTGAATTCTACACTGATTTTCTGTCAAGAATCTCGTCAGTGGAGAGATATTTTACCAGAAACGAATTTGATATCTGCTGCTGGCCTTCATAAACGTTCGGTTGGTGGCGCACTTTATATCGACCGTTCGGGTGCCTGTGTCCGAACTTGGGACTTCCGAGTGTGGCGAAGAGCTGCGTTGGATGATGGCGTCCCAAGATATTTCGGTCAGTGATGTTATTAGGGAGGTTCAGATGCACGTAAATTAAACGCAAACTTAAAACCATTTGTTGGGGAGTAGCGAGAGTACACGCCCGAACGCAGCCTACAGGTCGAGTTCGGACTACTTGCACATGTAACTATAGTTCTCGGTGGATATATAGGTGGTGTGTGATTCTGTTCCAAATAGTGTTCTCGGGTCCGTGTTCCCGTCAAGAACAGACGGCCCGAACGAAATGAGTTTTAGAAGTGGTGAAGCGTAACTTCCGATTCAAGGCTCTAACTCCAACTTGGAGCTATGGGCTACAAAATACTTAATAAATTTAGGTACAAAAATGTAGCGTTTTGATTCAAATTTACAAAAGACAAACGAAAACGAGGAATATGCTTAAAGGCACAGGATCGTCAGCAATGCGCGCCCGCCAAATGTGTGCCACGCAATACGCAGCTCCATAGCAAAGGCATGGAGCTGTGTGTTTCGTGCACAAATTTGGCGGGCGCGCATTGCTGACGAGCCGGTGCCTTTAAATACCGGCGGAAACCAGGGGCGCGTTCAACAGCACAATACGTACGCCGGTATTGGGTATTTTCCTATACCTTCACCGTTGAAGGTATTGTCGGTATGCATACGTATTGCCCTATTGAACGCGCCCCCCTGGAACACCAACTACTTCCCCGTGGCAAATCTGTGAGTGGTTCCTTGACCACGTTCTTTGATAAATAAGCAATCAGTCGTCGGTATCTTTTAAACGGTTTAACTTATGTGTAAATTGGTCAAATCCTTAAAATACAAAATCCGTTACATAAATACTCCACAAATAGCCAAAACAAATCTTCAAATTCTGACCTTGTCCAATTTATGGAGCACAATACAAATATATTTATAGATAATAATCGCAAATATTTATGCTCCCTTTATAATTTAATAGTGACTTCGACGAAGTGTCGATATTTCGACCGAAAAGTGGTCTGCCTTTCGGATTATTATCTTGTCAAATATTATATACACACGGTTTATCACTTTTCGGAACAAAAATAAGTCACAATTCGATCACAAATCGATAAGATAGTAGGCCTAAAGTTGTTTAAATGCTTTGTGATTATCTGACTTGAGAGTACTGTACGTTACAACACGGCCGGGTGTACGCCCCTTTTTTCTTCCATTAATTACGAACAGCGCCCTCTGTCGACAAAGAGAAAAAATGATGCAAAAATCATAGAGATATGCAAAAATCCATTCAAAGAAAGATGTGAAATAAAATGGTGCATTTTGCCAAACCTTTCGGTAGGCGTACACCAAAGCTTGAAGAAAAAAAGTGTACTTGTCACATTGCTAAGCCGACGACTTAATTAAGAAAAATCATCACTTTTATTACAGAAAGGCTTCAGTTTTATTTAGCCTACAAACTGATAAAATAAATATTCACACCCCCATATACCCGCACGTATTAGATGTGTAATTTTAGCATCATAATCTGAGTTATTTCCGGTGTGGGTTAATAAATTACACCAGATCCATTCAGCAGAGACAAAAGCAATCACATTTATCAGTGTGACGTTGCTATGTATAGCGTTAAAAATTGATAATGCTGGTTAATAAATCTATACATTGGTTCTTTAGACCTGTGTGCAAACACTATATATATAGCCAGGACAAACCAGATTGCGCTATTTGCACTGTTCTTCGCCCTCAGTTTTCGCCGGCGCCCCTAACATGTGTTTTAGCAACCTTAGACCTTGATATTGTATGCGTTCCAACTTCCAAGTCTCGCATTCGCAACGAGGCTTGGACTAGGCTTGGGCGATATACCACGCCGGGATCGAGTAGAATCGATTCCACTTTAGGAATCGGAATCGCGATTCCAGATTATTGGGGAATTGATTCCCTTCCATTTAGATTCGATTCCCAGTGATAGCTTGCCGATTCCAAAAATTACCTACCAATTCCGAAGGTAAAACTGCAACTTTTGTAAGAATATTTAGCCTCTGATCATTGCCACATTATTAAGGCCGGCATCATCATAGTAGTTGATGTACATATACATAAATATACCCAGCACGATATGTGGCAGAGGGACTCCCCATATCGATCGCCCCTATACCTCAACACACTCTTCCCTTCTGTTAACGCACCAATCTCCCCTAAAAATTGAAAGGAATTCCTTGGAAATTCCTTGGATGTTTGAGACACAATAGGTGAACAATGGTAGGGGGGAGTCCGTTTGCCACATATCGTGATGTGTACATAAACACTCCCATTTACCTAGTAAACACGCTGTCTATTTAATGTTTTCCCGCGAAAAATGGAATCGATAATTCCGAATGGATCGCGAATCCTTTTTGGAATAGGAGTCGACTCCGAAAATGCTGGAGTTGCCCATTGCAAGCATAGCCTTCCTCCATGCTTAGACACAGTGCTTATTTGGTATTTTGTTAATGTTTGGTAAAGGCTATAGGTTTATTTTGGCTGCGAGAAATATATACACAACACAATTATAAACGCCCCATATGACACTTTGAAAATTGTATTAGCCTGAGGGGTAGACTGGTTCCCGTCCACATATTCCACACAGGAGAATATAATATATATATATATATATTCGCAATGCGCAGCGAACCAATCTATAGGGATCGGGAACCAATCTACCCTGCGTTGCAAAATATATTAAATTTCATGTTACATAAATAATTTATATTTTTAAATAGTTTATATTTTTGCTCAGTGTATTTTTTTGTGTACATGGACGGTAAGCCTACTCGAAATAACCTGCACTCTAGGAATTTCAGCCATCGTGCACATGGCGGATGTCGACTTTCCTGAACTGGAAAGGGAAGTGTAGATAAAAACAAAAGACCTGCTTTTCGCAGAATAACGGAATCGTTTGTTTTGAGGATGCTACAGGGTGTTCATAAAAGAAATAAAAAGTATTGTATAATAAATTGCACTGTCCGTTTTCTACATCGTTTGCTTTTATTTTACAATGTTTTGTTTCCGTTTATGTTACAGGTATGCAGGTATTAAAAGCATCTAAACAACTTTATGTTTCACAATAAATTTTTAGGATAATCCTACCGTCGGTTTTCGTTTAAATCTCCTGGGCAACTACAAGTATGATAGGCCTAGGCCTAGGCCTATACATAAAAATAGATATTGTGCCATTTCTTTCTGCTCTCCAGCTCCGTTATCACAAACTCGTTTGTAAAAATGAAACAAATCACCAATAGTTGAAATGTCAGACTTTTTGTTCTATTGCGTCAATTGTGGTTTATTGAAGTTAAAATTTACATATAGGCCTACATGATATTAATTACTTTCAAAGCATTATGTTGGTCCGCGCCACAGATGGTCCGCGCCCACTCCCGTTTTTTTAACGCCTTGGTTTCCCCGGTGTGCATTGACGCGCATTTGTAATTTGCGGTTTGGTAGTACGCCAACGTCCGCATTTGCAAGAAGATGTCTGCTCGCTGAAGCCGTTTGGCTGAATTTCAAGACATTCCTTCTTATCACGGAAGAAGGCTCAGATTTTTCACAACTCACATTCCTCACGGCTCACTGTTCAGAAACAAAAAAATATATTCTGTGATATTTTGGTCAGCCAACATCTGAGCACTTCCTAGGGAAATGTTTGCACATGGGTCATTCTATAAATTTCGGGTCCAACGTGTGACATTTTTCTGTCCCCGTTACACCTGACATACTGATATTTGCCATACAAGTATCATTAAAAATGCCTTCAAAACATGTTTTTATGAATTGTACTTTAAGTAAGCACTCTTTGAAATAGAGAGCAATTAAAGAATGTCCTGAATTTACAAACTACAACATTTTACAAGATGTCAGATGTAACGGGGACAGAAAAATTGGACCCCAAATTTATAGAATGACCCACATGAAGTTTCAATTGATTTTCTTGTTTTGATTCTTGATATTTTTCAGACAGTATAAAAAATTTAAAAAATCACATAACTTAAAGACAGGTTACAATGACTGGAACACTTTTAAAAACATGCAAGAACAACAGCAAATTTCAGCCACATATAGATGCATACTTCAGAAAACCTGAAAAATCCATGCAGGCATGTTTTTTTGTGTTTTTAAATAAATGGTAAAAATAATTGTCTGCAGACATTAAAAAATAAAAAGCACCTTCAGTTGGCAATTTCTCCCACAAAGGTACCATTTTACATATTACATATTACCATTGCCATCAACACTTTTAGTCGGAATTTTCTTTTCACCTCGAGCTCGTGATATGAAGTAAAATTGTGGGTACATTATGTTACCACAAAATGATGTAAAAATTGGGGCTTAAACAAGGATAATTATGCATTTTAGGCCTAATACGATTCCACACGTTGATTCAGAGCGCTATTTTTTCTTAAGGTAAAATAAGTATTGTATTTTTATGTGTTATGCTTATACGCTTACATTTCGTATAATGCGGCAGCATTTGAGAAAAGGGCACAACAATGACTTTCCTTGCTGAAAATGACACTCAGAACATTATGCACCGATTTTTGCATGATGGTTCACTTTTTTTTATAGGGTCGTATAATATATTTCATAATTTGTATAGGTCTAGGTATTTGATTTTTTGCTTTCAACAAGGTCCCGATATCGGTCTATTAATACAAAACATACCAACCGAGAATTATGCCCAAGATATTGAGTTGTACAAATGTCTTGAGACCGTCTATTTTTAACCCGTCAGTGACTGTCTTGACTGCATACAAGTGTACATGCTGTATATGCACGTGTACATTTTTACGAACGAACGAACCCACCCGTGTCAAATTGAACTTTTCAACCCAAAATATCATTGCAGTAAAACTGGCGTGCATACGTAAGTTTGTACATGTACATGTATGTCTACGTACAACTACAAGTTCAAGTGCACATGTTCGGTCCGGTCTCGCGATATCAGCCGATGAGCTTACAGCTCATTTGCATAATTAAATTTTCATTATTACGCACCGCCTACGCAAATGGAGCATGCGCGCTGTGGGCAGAACGTGGGCGGTTTTGGCAAGTTGCCAAGAACATGACGTGCGAATTTTATAGAGCCCCGGCCGGGCCCGTTGTACTATGTTTTTACTGCTTATTCCCCCACACCTCCTCCTCACCCCTCCCCCCTCCCCCTCCCCCTGCTCCCCCTCTCCCCCCGGGCTACCCCACCTAAGAGGTGGTGATTGCCAATTTTTGCGTGACAAAATCCCCACCCCTGGGGCAAAATTTAGGTGACAAAAATCCCCACATGCGCGTCTTGTATACACATTTTATTTCAAAGGGTCAAATTCCCCACCAGGGGCGTGAAAAACGCGACCAAACCCCCACCTAGGGGGTGGGGCAGCGCGGGTGGGTCAGCGCGGGTGGGGGTGGGGGTGGGGGGTGGGGGTGAGCATGCAGTAAATACTGCTCATAATGTGAGCAGGAATAATGCATTTTAAAGTTGTAGGGTTTCCCACAACACGTTGCTACACGAGGCACTGCCATTAAAAACCAAACCCACTGCTAGCATTTTGGGGCAACAATATATTTGAGAAAATTTACAATAAATTTGATGTTTCTGTATAAACCAAAAGATCATAAGCCATTGAAACTAGGCCACAGTTGCCGGGCATGCACTGGCCGGAGACATGAAAGGTCATGCATTTTGAGGGCCGTGTCTTGTGCGGTAATGTGGCCTGGCGCCCCCAGCTAAATAGGTCAGTGTCCGCAGCGCTGCCCCATATATACCGCGGCAGCCGCACCGAACGTGAATAGTACCAGAGGAGCAGCGTACAAATTCTTGATATCAGGTACGAGAGGGGTGGTGGTGGGGGAGGGGGGTGGGGGGAACGGACCTCAGCTGGGGGTGGGGGTACTTACGCCACTGGATTTAAGCATAGTTTTGATTTTTTGGGGGGTGGGGGTGCGGAATAGACAGGAATGGATTGTTGCTTTTAGTCAAAGCGATAAAGTACTTTCTGTGACGTCACGCTATTAAATCCACTGGTTTCCGGATACGCCGCCATTTTTAAGAATCCTCAATTTTGTAGGCGTCGACCTCACACTGTGCAGTAATTTTGAACCACATTCCTTTACCCAATTTTCCCGCCCAGAACACCCCAAACACAAGAACACCGCTCAGGGGCCAAGTAAACTTAATTTGAAGGGGTCACTTAAAGGTTTTAGTCCAGGCCACACAAAGTCAGTTTATGGGCATCAATTGGTTTTTGCTTCGTCTACAACTCAGGGACATCCCATATCTTGCAAATTTTCGATGTATGAGGCCTACTTTTTGCAGCTTTATGTCGCATATAATTGTTGTAAGAAGTTAGAAGGCTCCATGGCAAATATAAATAGGCCTACTTGCAAACTAAAGAATATATTTTTAAAATGTGCGACATTGTAAAAAATGCAAAGATATTTCAGAAATGTATACGACATCGCAAACTTTTGCAAAGATATTTGCGAAAAACAATTGCGTTATCAGAAATATTTTAAAAGATATATACCGCATGCATGTGACGAGTGTTACTTTTTCTCGAGTTTCGAGTTTCGAGTTTCGAGATTCGAGAAAAGTATACCTCGCGTGTGATATAGGCCTATACCATGTATTATATATATGCGATGTCCCTTGCTGCAGCACGCCATGCACGAGATATTTTGTCATAGTGCCAACTTTTGTTTTTAAGATGAAAGCGAGTCTAAATGGAATCGCCATTCGGAATTGATTTCAGAGATGGTGAAATTAATTATAAAAAAACCTGTAATTTAATAGGGAATCGCGTGCTATTGTTGCATTTTTCTTGCACGAACAATGTCCGACCGGTGTCCGTAGCCGGCATACGGAAACTTGAGTAGTTTTTAAGGTTGAACTATTAATAACTATAATGGTTTTGCAATTCGCTAAATAAAGCTGCCAAACTAAATACTAAAATTAAAACATTGTACGATGACTGATTAACCACCGATCTACATTTAATGGATCGTTAGCGACTCCCCGAATGAAGCAACCGTCTGCCATTTTCTTTCCTAGACTAGTTTTATATACTATACTTTCCCTAGACTACATTGTATTATAGGTTTATAGGGGAAAACATCATAGTGATCGTATGGACCGGGGAGCAGTCTAGGCAACGCGCATTGTTATTCTGGAGAACGATGGCCGACGCGTTGCTTGCGTGTTTTACATAAAGAATAGCGTCTGATGTAGGCCTACTGACTACTTCCTGTCACATGCACACTTGACCAGACATCCAGATGACCAGACAAAATGTTTGTTGCTATGTAGCGTGACCGGGTGCACGCCGCGCCGCGTTCTGCGGGCGACGAGGTAATTGCACGCGGTTGCAGTTGATTTTGGGACACGAGACTGTACGATGAAACACCCCAGTTTCAAACTCAGTTCAAGGTCAAACATAGAGCCTATAGCAAGGAATTTACTTCACATTTTGTTGACAAAAATCACTGAATCGAGGCTAACAATGAAAATGCCCCGATCGTTCTTCCGGTGATTATAGGCAAGATAATGCACAGCCCTCCCACCATGCTTGGATTCAAGTTTGAAGGTTTTGAACTCAATAACATGCATGCTGGTTTACCAACATTTGAATGTTATGCTCTTATTCCAGGAATACGTAGGCTTATAATCTTGTAATTTTGGGCATTTAAAGCTAGAGTACATGATTGGTAAACTGTTACAATTACAAAGGGCATTATTTCCACTTGTGATTAAAAGCCAATGTTGATAAACATTCATACACTGCCGTGTATGAATTTAAAGGGCCCCTGAAATGGTGTTTTTATCAATGAAATCTGTGCCATGGAACTAGTCCATTAATTTTCAATCATAAGAACCCTACTTGGGAGTTGTTTGGGGGTTAAAATCAAGGTTTTTTTTTTATGCTAATGAAAATCTACATATGCATGAGGAAAACACAGGAAAATCTCATTCAACTGTGCACAAAAATTTCCACAATTTTCTCCAACTTGCTGAAACTTTTGTAACCCATGATGGTTTAGGTTTGGTTTACATGTTGCCTGTTGCAAACCATGAACAAACTAAGGCTGGAAACTGCATTTCAGTTTGAAGTCTTATGTTTTTTTCTTTGCTTTTCTGCTGTGTATTCCTAAACTGACATGCCCCAAACATCGTCCTCTTTCTGTGAGTTTATGTGAAGAAATTTGCAAAAAAATGAACAGTAGTACAGTATTTTCTTTCTACACAAGTAATCCTTCATATGCAGCAAAAACTGTGCATAAAGTTATTGAGTATTTCAGCCCTTTAAGCCACACAGAGGCAGTAATACTTCAGAAAACTGTGTTGAGTTGAATGGTAAAAAAAATATTTTGCAAAATACTTTTTTAGAAAACCACCTTCAGTTGTTAATTTCTCACACAAAATACCATTTTGGACAGGTGCCATTGTTAAACTCTTTTAAAAAGCTTTTTCTTGTCAACTCGTGAAAAATAAATGGGGTCACTGAATATGATGTACTTTACCTTTAACATATAACACAATGGGCCGAATACATAAAAACTAGCAGAAGCAAACGCATTATATGACCCCATGAAGCAAACACTACCTTCATCTGTTCTTCCCAAAACATAACGAGAACGATTCAATAAACTAGTGCGATCTTCTAAGTGCAAATGTGACATTTTGAAACTTTCGCTCAAAATGTGACAAATTTCGCTCATAATGTAATTTGAATCGATAAAGTCCAGGTTCTACAGCTGGGTAAAATCAGCAACTACCTTTTCCAGAAAGAAACTGGTCAAAAATACTTGAAACGTAATCGCAATGCCTTGGAGTTCTCCCCTTACGTCTTGAAACAATTTTCTTGAATATTGTTAAGACTATTAAGACATGTTTAAACGTTTGTAAATTATTCCCCTTGAAAAGGCCAATTTTTACAAATGCATAAAAATGTCGCACTTTGGCTCCTGTTTTTATGGAAATACCCATGTATACGGTTCTGAGAGTGTCTTGCACATTATACAGCACACACATCCACACCGCCCAGTGCGCTCCGAAAGAGAATGCGTGGGCCCTGGCCAGCTCGCGGGCTTGCATCACTGACGTCTTGTTTTGATCAAGTGGTCACCTTGCACTTGCAGGTGTGCTAAAATAATGCCCAACTGTCACTGACGTCGGCCATTTGAGGATGCTTTCGAGATTCAGTGATCTGGGCCGACTTTCGTTCCATGGATGTCTGTAGGCTATATTTGGTTATTTTAGTTGCATGACCATGCGCAGACAACCTTTTTGCCATTCACTGATCGACAAATCATTTTGGAATCGCTTTCAAGACCGTTCCGTTTCAGTGATTTCCAAAACGACCTGTTTGAACAAAGTGAATCTCCGCAAGAAATGTGATATTTTCTGTTCCTGGGAAACTCTCTCAGAAAACCTATTTATTATTGTTGGGTTTTTAACCTGATTGAATCTGCGTGGGATGAGGTGACGTCTAAGCCGCGCGACTTCCACACAGCTCTATATAATAAGTGCAGGAACTCATAGCAGGATGCACTTCAGTCAGAGTGGCACACCCTGCCTCGGCGCTCTTGCGGAGACTGGTGCAGTCAGCCTTGCCACAAGATGTGGTCATACACATTATATACTGACCGATAAAATGTTACATCTCTCGGCCTTTTTATTCTTTATTTATTTATTTATTTATTCCATTTATTTACCCAGGGTGTGCCCAAACAGTTTACAAAAACTGGTTTCCATTGGGGCCCTGCAAACACACATAGAACAAATATACTAAATTGAACAACTTCATAATTACTAACAAACTGGAATAAGATACATTTGTACAACAACTACAACATCAAAAAACTACTCGGTCGGAGTAAAATTTGCTTTGTTTCCATTACTATGTGCAAACATGCAAAGTATTGCATGCAAAATCCCACTTGGTGTCTGTTCAATTCCTGTGCAATTGTTGCACCAAGCATGCTGGGATATTTTCGAGGAAATGAAGGTTTCCTTCCACCCATTTCCTGCAAAAGTATCCTGAACAAGCCACTTATAGGAAACACTCAATGAACCTCAGCTCAATGTGCATGTAGTATATGCATTGCTCTTCGCATTCTCGACCTTGCACGGTCGGTGGCTCATTTTTACCAACCGACCCACTTCAGTTCGTCTGTGTTCCAAAATACTGGGTCCTACCAAATTTTCTGCCGGCACCACCATCTTTCACAACATAAGGCCCACACATTCTTTCAAATTGCTCATCTGTCTTGTTTTGACTACAGCAAATCTACGTTCATTTTTATACGAACCTGGTAAATCTTGCTTGCAAAATAATTGTTGTACGTTGTCTTAAATTCGTAATATGCTCGTCATGAAATAAACCGTATAGACACAACAAAACAAGTTGGCTTATAACTTATGCCTTGGAACTATGCACTGTCCTGAAGTACCACGCGCAACGTAAACAAGTTATGCGTGGGACAGATGTTGACAGCACACGGGGCAGATGCTTACGTATGGCAAGCACTACACAGACAGATATTTTCGAGCAATCGCCCTATTCTGCTCTTATAGACCACCCTTGCATATTTGGCCCAATGTACCTTTGAACATTTTCCCCTTATTAAAATGAGTTATGCCCCGGTTTAATCCCGAAGGAAATTGCCGGTGACGTCACCAATAACCAAGATGCTGGGGTGACTGATACAGACTAGTACAAGTTCACGGGGACACGGGGGTGGGTGAGGGGGAGGGAGGGGGGGTGGGGGGGGCGGGGGGGGAGGGGGTTGGGGTTGGTTGGGGGAGCTTTAAGGGGTGACACGACGGCAAATGCCACGGGTTGGGTCACATCCGTGGGAAAGTAGGTCGAGGTGATCATAACATGAAACTGAGCGTACAGACCCCAGGCGCAACTGAGTCATGACCTTATAGTCTACTCATAGGGATTGGGGATAATAAGTGCATGCACCAGACGAAATGTGTGTCTAAAACTCTAAATACATGATTAATGTAGCTATAACGTCTCGATGTTATCCTTTTGTGTGTTTCTTTCACATGCACACGCAGTATCCACTTGACCAGACACATTTTTGTGTTGCTTGTGGTGCACGTGGAGTACAGAATCAATATCGTGTTTATACGGTATGAGAAAATGACATAAAGCAACCACACGGTTGGTTTTGCTAGGCAACGGCGTGCACCACGTAGCAACAACAATGTGACTCTCTAAACTGCACCTACATTTGTGAAGAATTCGGGATGCAAACGCAAAAGGCTAATTCGGATGACAAAATGGGTGATACAAGGAACAGTGCACATACTCAATATGACGTAAACAAGGGGAAAATATTTGGTTGTTTGCTGCCATCACGCGTCTCATTTAATTTCAACGTTGCACAGCCGAATTGCCATCTTGTTTTTTTATTAATTTTAACATAAAATCGACATAAAACGTACGTTCATGAAAGTCAAATGACAAATCATTACCAGCTGTGTCGGTTTGGGCCTGGTAAATCATTTTTCTACCGCAACAGACGACAAAAATAAGTGGGAAACGATCTGAATAATTATATCAGACCATATCACGCCATGCCTGTCACGTGACCCGACAGCAAAAAAATATATATACTGGCCAAAACACGCGAGTCACTGTGTATTTTAGGTCAGGTGGCATTTACCCAGGTTTTATTTTAACATAATGCTTGGAAACAGTGAATAGCATTTTACGGCACAAAGGAAAATGGAATTCAGGATGTCTTCAGGCATAGGCCTATACAGACAAAACATTTATCGACAAAAACGAAGAATAGATTTGTTTAATAGGTTTCACAAAAGTATATACACGTAAAGGCATGAGTGCATTCACGTCATTGATCGTTTGTGTCCCAAAAATAATGTGTCCCAAAAAGCAATTCTGTGTGCTGGCGCGCGTCCGCCAAACCACATCGTTTAAAGTTACATCACATATGCAGCATATAGCATGATATGTGGCAGAGGGTACCTCTGCCACCACCCCACCCCCTTCTATTGTTCCCCCATTGTGTCTCAAACATCCAAGGAATTTCAAAGGAATTCCTTTCAGTGTTTAGGGGCGTTCGGTGCGTTAACAAAAGGGAAGAGTGTGTTGAGGTATAGGGGCGTTTGGGGAGTCCCTTTGCCACATATCGTGCTGGGTATAGACCGTATCAAATAGCCGCCATTTCGTGGGGCAACTTTTGTTACTTATAATAAACCGTTCAACAATGGAAGCACATAATGTGCAACCATGCATGTCGTCAAGAAACAAAGAAACTGCACCCGAAATGGCGGCTATTTGATACGGTCTATACCGTGCAGTGACCCAAAATTTTACTTCATGAGCTGACAAGAAAAAAACAACTAAAAGTGTTGATAGCAATGGTAACAAACACCACATGTTTTTTTTTCGTGTAAAATGGTACCTTTGTGGCTGAGGAATTTCCAACTGAATTGTGCTTATTTTAAAAATCGTTTGCAAATAATTTTGTTACCACTCATTCAACACAAAAACCACGAATGATTTTTAAGGTTTTCTGAAGTATTACTACATTCTCATGTGGCTAACATTTCTATACAAGGCAGTTTCTCAACATTATTCTTTATAGTAATGCTGCTGTTGTTCCTGCGCAATTCGTAAAAAACGTTCCATCTGCAAAAAATATAATGACCCGCCGAATCGGTTTCCTTCGGTATCCTGATCCTGCAGCACGATTCCCACTGCAGGAATTCCCCTACTTCTTCCGTATAGTGCGCAACAAAGTATTCCTTTGAAGCCCGTATTGCATGCAGGATTTGCATGTCCCAAAATTTTAATTAACCATTTTCACCGGAAAAAACAATAACTGCCCAATGCTATGGTTCTGCTCGAGATGATATAATTTTTATCAGAAATCGATAATTGAAGATGAATATATGGATGCGTGTGTACATGCATTTTTTTTTAAACAAGGGAGCCCTCATGTGCATATGAACAAGGGCTCTTATATACCGTGGTACTGTGGCTTCGTTTTCATACGGAGATGTATGGAACGCCCTTTGTAACAAAAAGGGATTTTCGCATTCCGCATAGCAGCCATCTTGAGAAAAAAAAGAGATCCAGTAGAGGGGAACAAAATTGCTGGCAGCCAATGAAAAGCGCTAATGACTGACGTCATTTACAATGGCGCTAATCATTGGCTGCCAGCGATTTTGTTCCCCTCTACCGGATCGTTTTTCAAGATGGCCGCGGAATGCGAACATCCCTTATTTGCACACCTGCAATCTATCTTCAATCAGTTTCCGCGGTCTGACTCCTTCAAGAGTCAGTTTTCGCGACCACAATCAGAAACATGTTTGTGACGTAATGCAGAATCAACCAATGGCTAGCTTCGGTCGTCCGCAACCGAAGTCGTTGAACCAGTACTTACGCCAGAAACATCTTTCTGGTTATGGTCGCGAAAACAGGTCCCATGTCGTGTTTTTTCACATCACCCCATTTTCTTGTCATGTGCTTCGTGTCATGATGACGTAATTAAGAAAAATTTAACCTGACGAAAATTATGATTCATAACCCTGGCCTTAGTTGCGCGTAAATGTGGTTCGAGATTTCGAACATAAAAAGTAATTGCCTATATTATAAACAAACACTCTATGTATACGCAACCATGCACGTGCTGTTTGTCATTGAAAAATCCACGAACATTTTGCTGGTATATTGCTTGTGACCCTATAAGAATTCCACATGATGTGTATTTATGGGTCTTACATGAGGGATCGATTATTTTCTTACTCAAATCAAAACTAATCCTAACTTATAGAGCTTTCTGGCAGTAACTGCTTCAAATTTTGTTGACATTTAAATACTGAACAAATGAACCGGTTCTATTATGTACACGGTACATTTAGGCTATAATAGAAGAATTTTAAATTGCCATTAAAAACCTTAAGGGTCTTTGTGCTTTCTTTTGTGATACAATTTGTCAATTAAAAGACGCGTGACGTATGAAAATATGGGGAAATTAAGCCACAGGCTTACCGGTACTTACAAATCTTCGAAAACAGCAAATAGTTTCGAAAACACCTGATGCACTCGCCGAAAATTGTATTGGTATTCGGTGCATGGCGTGGTAAGGCGTACAAATGACGAAATCCGGATCTTTCAACGTCTGTAGTTAATAGGCTCGTCAGAATCGATTATGCATCAACTTGATCAATGTTATACCAGTGGATCAATAATGAAAACTGAGTGTGCTGCGTTCTGAAATTTCGCGCTCTCAATCCGTATGATTTTCAAGGATATCGTAAAAAAAACCACTGATGTCTTGTAAACTAATTTACCCGGTTCATATAAAGCAGTGCACTGAGTGCAGTAATTATAATACACCAACCTTTTTGTTTCCACATCCAAATTGGAGATTGCAAAATTTTGTTTTCTTCCCATGGATAGTATTTAGGGAGGTAGGCCCCTATGCATAGTTCCGACCCGTCAATCAACCGAACCTGCCGACCAATCACAACATAGCTAGCAGACAGCGCCCACATAGGTCAAAGTGCATTGCCTCACAAATCAACATCACGCGATATTCTGCCTAATACGTTATTGTACGCGGTGTTCCGGGTGAATTTTTGGTTTCAAGGCCGGGCGATTCGCTGTTCAAAGGTGAGAAAGCGAATTTTTATGAATATATGACATCTCTGTATCACCTGCTACAGTAACTGTCGACCCTGAAACATGAATACCTTTGAGTTTTCTCCAATGTATCTGTGCTTTCCGTTGAAAGTCCCATTGGTTTGTGCAGTGTGTGTCGCCATTTTGACGATAGCGTGTGAGGCATAGCAACAATATCCAAGGGGGCGGGGTTAATTGGGCAATCTCGGAACTATGCATTGTTATATGGGTTAGAACGAAACCCATTTCCTGGGGGAAAAAATCTGGACAAGCTCCTTTAAATGTAATCCCCCAAATAAAAAGGAAAAATAAAAAGAAGGTGTGCAAGGTGATTTAAAAAAAAAAATTAAGGTTGGACTTAAAAGGAATTTAAAGAAGAAACGTGCACTCAGATAATTGAACGAAAAGAACAGCTGAAAACAGATTTGGACGATTTGAGTAAAACGATTTGTTTCAATCAAAACGATCTGATTTATTGTAACATCGATTGTCATGTTATGTGTCTCCGGTAATATTCTTTTAATAGATTGATATAACCTTGGCAACATGCCAAGTAATTAATTGGCTCAGCGTGTCGGTCTAGCACACTCGGGTAATAATGCAAAATACTCTGGCTTTTTTGCCATTAAATTCAAGAACATGTACATGTATAGCAATGTCTGTTTTAAAAAAAAATCATCAAAGGATCGTTCACCTGAAACAATTTCGTGAGTACATAGCAAATGCTCTCAAGCTCATCTGCATGGTGTAATCTTGCTCTGGTTTTTTTTTAAGACACGAAACAGTCGTGGGAATATTGGTTCATCTTATTTTAGTAAGACGGAATGTTGTTGCTCCTTGTAGTGCGGAGGTTGTCTTGGAATCAGTCCAAGTTTTCCCAGGGATTGATGCTCATGCATATTAGTGCGTCGTGACACCATCCCGCTTATAAGGCCCTATTCGTGATATGTTTTGGGTACCGTGGCCGAGTGGTTTGGGTCATTGACTCGCAATCATAGGTAAAAACTTGGGGTTGCGGTACCTGTTCCCTTTAGTAATGCCCTCATCTACACTTGCTCCTTCCTTCGGAAGAGATGTAAAGCCGTTGGTCCAGTGTGTTAGGTAACGGTAACGCACTTTAAAGATCCCAGAGCATTATTTCGTGAATAGCAAGGGGATTCCCTGGTGTCTCTGGCCATTTCTAATTTCTAATTCTTCATGGGTTTCCTCACGCTTGCGAGTGACAGTGCATTGGGCACTTTAGAGGAATCCTTGGTATGAATACCAGAACAAAATAGTAATAATAATACAACCTATACTGCGTTCTATAGCTACATTCGACACACGCCTTTCTTTGTTTTAAATTTACGATACAAACCCATGGTTACAGTATTTTAAACACTAACATCATGTTAACACTATACCTTGCATAGTGTTAACATGTTAACATGTTAACATGAAATTATAAAATATATTAAAGTGAGATTGTATGCAGAGAACGTATGCAGAAATTTCTTAATTAAGACATTAATTTCTCCCACGAAACAACGTCCTGATTTTAGGTAAATACCATCAATATTTTGTTGGTTGGCATCTATCAATAAAAATCGATTTGAAAATGTGCTGCTGTCGGAAAATAAAAATTGATGGCAGTATATTTAGATAATGTATAGGCCTACCTATAGGCCTATGTTTTAGGAAAATAATTTATATGTGCCGAGAACTCAAAATTGATGAATTTATTAAAAACGTAATTTTCGTATTAATGTTAGAGCGATGTTTGTCAGTCGGGATAATATAAAATGAAATTGGTGATTGTAGAATTTAAAAGAAAGTTTTTTCCGACAACAAAATATTGACTGGAATTTACAAGTTGTAATATTCACTAAATTTCTTACTAAGGATAAATATGCGAAATGGAATATGGAAGATGCATGCGAATGATAAAATTCCCACGATGCGGAGGCGTACTACAAGGTTTGTTTACATATCGCTTGTGAATAGTGGGCCCTTCCATTTTATCAGTAGGGGCGATCTCAGGGTTTGTTTACAAATCTAATAAGAATGTTATCAAATTTTGCTTTTCAAAAGAAGACAGTGACTCAAATTGCGAATGCCAATAACACCATAAAAGCAAGTGCATTTCTTAGAAAACGGGTTTTGTGTCAATTTTGTATTTAAAAAATGGAATGCTCCTGCCCCCTCGTCACCGTATAGTAAAACCCGCGCTAAAAATAGCTTGCTGTCCAGCACGTCCATTGACGTACGTGCTGAGCGCATTAGTAATTTACCGTGCACTATCACTTCAAATGTATTCGTCTGGTGCTATTTTTGCATTATGTATATGGCCGCAGTGGGTTTCAAGTGCATTATTCATATTTTGAGATGTTGTACATATGTTTTGACTAAATACGTATTGTAAAAATAAAAAGTGAACTTGTTTTTTGTACGGTTTAGTCAGGTTTACTCATGGAGGAAGGAAATTTTACTCAAAGTTTCAAACGATGTATTAAATACTTATTACGTCTGTATTTGGTGAACACAAGTGAAACACGTGTATACTTATTTTAAGATCGAATATAAAACTGCGGAAGTTATTTATTCTGTGGTTTTTCCTTGAAAGACATAATTATGAGCCAATAATAGTATCTGGTTTCCGTATAGAAAGAATTGTATGCAACATTATGGCAAACAACAGTTTTTATTTTTAGTACAAAAACATGATTTACCTCGAACAAAAATTAGGACATTTAGCCACAAAGCGTAACCAAGTTGGCAAATAGTAGAGAAATTGTGAAAAAAGAACAACAGTTTAATATTCCAAGATAGTGGGCTGGGACACAATATCAAAATTATAAATAGATACACCGCATGCAGTTGACAAATTGGGTACTGTCAATACCGCGTGTATAGGTGAAAATAGCCCGTAATATTTATTTAATGGTGCAGACATCGGAAGTCATTAATTTTTACATCCTTACTGATTGTTTTGCATTCTTGACAAAAAATAAACAGCACAAATGCGGACCACTGGACAGAGTGTTAGAAAGATATTTGAAAAAGAGAAATAGTGTTTATTCCGAATTAATCCAAAACATTATACCAGTCAAATGTGTGATTAAGACCACCTTGATAAAGAGGCCACCTGTTTATAGTGGCCACCCGTCTTTGGTTCCAAATGCCATGTGTATAATGGTAATGCAACCTTGATAAAGGGGCCAGTTTTTTATGGTTCCGACGAGGGTGTCCACTGCGTAAGTTTCACTTTAATATAGCCATGTGTGGCACATTATTGACAACTATATGCATACGCGATAAAAACATGTTTTATTTTAAAAATTGTTTTAAATAAATTATCATGGGTCCGATGTCCAGTCAAAACATGTGACGTCATCTCGGCCCATAATACTTCGACGTCATCCAGTGGCATGGCACGTGCCAAATCGACGTCATTTCGCCCACCCCGTGGGCCGTCCGCCCCGGCTGTGACGTCGGTGCCAACTAACGGACAAACGATGCTGTATCTTGGGCAATTAAGAGATCAGTGATGGGAAATTATCTCGTGACCAGACAAGAATGCGTCACGTGTAAATTCCTTGGCCTTATTTCGTCGCTTGCATCATGTGTGAAATACAAACATACGCATGGATACATTACATGCACAAAAAAATGCACATGGCTTAATTAAATGGCACAGAGTCCGTAATACAACGCTTGCTATAGAAAGCCTAAAACATAACAAATATAATTTAAACAAAAAATAATAAAATGATGATTTTAGGCCAAAAGCATGAATCACATTTTGAAACGACGAAGAGCTTCTGTTTTCAAAAATTTAAATTTAATGTTTTTCAATATAAATGCTTGTATATATTTCCCGGCTGGCGTAAAGAACATTTTTAACTCAAAATTTGTTCAATACAATATAGACTGTATCGAATATCCGCCATTTCGTGGGGCACCCTTTGTTACTTAAACCGTTCAACAATGGAAGCACAATATGTGCAACCATGCATGTCCTCAAGGAACAAAGAAACTGCTCCACGAAATGGCGGCTATTCGATACGGTCTATAGGTTCGAATGCATATCTGCGTTTTTAGGTGCTCTTTCCTAGCCCTCTACACAGTAAGATCAGTATTTTTTAATTATCTTGCATGGCCTGAATATGTGAAAAAAACATGCACTGAACTGGAAGAATTCCAAATATGGCGATTGCTCATAATACCTAAACATATACCGACATAATTTTCATTTACATGTTTTGTACAGTTATGAGCACTTGGCAAAACCAGGAAATTGGCTACGTACCAACATTGTCTTTATAGTAGTAAAATTGTGGGAAACTGAGGGGGATTTACCCTTCCGGGGAAAAATCGTAACTGTTTCCTCAATATTAGGCCTATTGTAGAATTTAAAATAAAAACCGATATCCATAACTGACACACATGTTGCACCGTGATAGGGTCTAGCTTGTACTGTTATTATAAATTATGTAAACAAAACATTTTGTTATAAGTTTATATCCTCGAATTATTGTTCCACTGGAAAATTAAATAGATATATAGCCGTATATATTGGAGACAAATACATTCTCGTGACTAAAAGAACACACACAAAACAGCCGTATTTACGGAATTTGCCAAACAATAATTAAATAGTAACTTTTGAATGAATGTACACAATGTGCATTTATCTGGGCGTGCGCAACCTAGTAATTTCTAAACAAAGTATAGCATACACGCTTCACGGAACTCAAACCAAAACAAGATACGGCTGATATATACCCAACGTTGTTGAATGACTCAACTTCACGAGGTTGTGAGTTCGCAGTAGACCGGTTTCCTTCCTCTATGATTATCATAATGTTGTGCCTCCAGCCGCACTGGGAAAGGAGCCAAACATTCTTCGCACATGCACCCTAGCCGCATGAATCAAAACAAACCACACGCGTGATGTTGTGTTGTCCCGTGTTTGTAAACAAAATTAGATCTGATCATATGATGAACATTTGAGTCACGGTGAGCACTGATGATGCTGTTATCTGGTTCAGAGCAATTGTTAGATTTATTGTTAGTAAATTCTAATGGCGACAACTACAACGAAGTTATTTTGCAAATCAAAGGTTTTGTAAAATAATTAGTTTTTTGTGCATTTCGACTTGGTAGGCCTAGAGAGTACTGCTGCATCAAAGAGTCTATATGCAAAAATGTATGGGGTGAATTGCAACAAAGAAAGTAACTTACTGAGATCCCGCTTCAGATTTCTTAACTGTTTACAAAGATTTCTTAACTGTTTACAAAAACTCCCTAACGCCGTTACTATGTCAGTTGTATATGTGACGTTACGCAAAGTTTGCTGAGAGCCTCCTTTTGTTAGTATTGACTCGAATAGACCGTATCGAATAGCCGCCATTTCGTGGGGCAGTTTCTTTTTTCCTTGAGGACATGCATGCACATTGTGCTTCCATTGTTGAACGATTTAAGTAACAAAAGGTGCCCCACGAAATGGCGGATATTAAAATGTGCAACCATGTATTTCTTAATCAAGGAACAAAGAAACTGCACTACAAGATGGCGGCTATTCGATTGTGGTCTATTACATAGGGCCTGATATCAGTGGTATACTAGCCGCACCGTGGGAATCGAATACGCCGCAGGTTTATCTTGACCATGATATCCAGACGGACCCAAACTGTGTGTTCACAACCACAGTTTCCTGTGGCACAGCGTGTACACTGCCGCTATATTTTGTTTGGGTCCACTTTATAGGTGTATTGCAAGGTCATTGATCTACTTTTCTTTTTTTCTTATTTACTGGGAAATGGATAAAGAAAACAGAAAATGATGATATATGTGAAATTGCGTGGTGTGTGAAGACTTAGTGAATGAACTTGAATTTTGAAATTTATATATTGTATGTTCCCAAACTTATATTGTTTTAAATGCGGAACATACACAGGGAACATCGATCTTCCGTTTGGTCAGTTTATACATATTGCCCAGCACAGAAAATTGCACTTGTAAAACAGGTTAACAGCTAAAATTCCACGCGTTTATACAGCGATTCAATCTGGCCTCCTGAATCAGTTCTAGTTCTACGGAATGCAAACGGCTGATTGGAAAGGTGCCAGTTTAAGCCTATATGCGCTCCAAAGTAGTCTGGTACCTTTCCAATCACGGTTTGTATTCCATGGAACTGATTCTGGAAGCCTGATTGAACCGTTCTATCCCGTGAATTTGTTTTTTTGATATTCTGCCAATTTTGCTTTGCACGACAATTTGCTGTCAAAAATATTTTTCTGGTAGGCATATAATTATACAGAACCATGAAATTTTGCCCTGCCATGCAACTTTTGCCAGTTACAGAAGGTTATTGGCTATACTAAATTACCAAATTTATTGTTTCCCAGGAAATTTAAAATATGGATTTTTTGCCGACTGCTCAGTGTTTACCGACCATTACCGTGGCATGTGACGTCATATTGGGTCAGCATGCACTAGATCTGTGGGAGCTTGTGGCATGCAGCGCAGACGACACGCCAACCTTGAATTTTGGCGGGAAGAAAATTTAATCTTTAACCACGTGGTAAACAAAAAGGGTCTCAATCCAGCTGTGTTGGGGGCATGCACGTGCACTACAGGGGCATCAAAACACAGACGTCCTTCACGACAATTACTCTGTCTGTCGTATAAATGCTTTCAGAAATGTCTTCCCCCGAGCATGCATTATCACGGAATAACATAATATAAAGGAGAATGTTTGTAAATGTTAGCACATGCAGCAATGCTTCAAAAACCATTTGGTCTAGCCTACTCATTGTTTTTGTGTTAAAGGAGCGTGTCCATGTCACATTTTTGGGTCATTGCCAAATGTTAGCCCCCAAAACGATTTACGACGGGCGCGAAATTTAGCGGGTTTTTTTGTGGTTTGAGTATTGGCAAGAAACTGAAACCTATACGTTTTTGTCCATGAAAGGGAACATTGATAAAACTCCTGGCTTGGCGTTGCCGCAAAAATGTCTGGAACGCAACTATAGTCCAGTCAATCTAAGCATTTTTTTGGCTCAACCCACCACTAATTGCAACAGAATTTTTTTAACTGGTATGCATTTTAGTAAAGTCTCCTGAGCACCATACTAAAAGTCTACCAAAATATATTTGGTGGAAAGGTGTCAAATTTGCATAATATGCAAATTACATGCTTCCATTAGGAAAAATTATGTTTCACTATAACTATATATGTAGGTACCCAATCAAAGCACATGAAATGTCTAAACCTATGTTTGCATGGTCACAGTACACGATAAACATGTTTCTGAATTGATAGTGTGAACACAAATATGCAAATTATGCAAATTATCTGCCGCCATTAGGAAAAATTACATTTTTCACTGTAACTTTATATGTAGGTACCCAATCAAAGCACATGAAGCGTCTAAACCTATGTTCGCATGGTCACAGTACACGATAAACGTGTTTCTGAATTGATAGTGTGAACACAAATATGCAAATTATGCAAATTAGCGGCCACCATTAGGGAAAACAAATTTACACTGTATTTTCGTACGCAAGTATCTACTCAAAACGATTTACATGTATTTGTGTAATGTACCCATGATTTTATGGCCAGAGACCATAAACACGTTTCTCAATTCATATGGTTAAGATAAATATGCAAATTATGCAAATTAGGTACCGAAATTGTTAAAAAAGTGTTTTTCACCAAAAAATATCTAAACCCTGCTTTTCCTGGTCAGGAAAATTAAGATAAGCACACTTCTACAATAATCCATTTTGTGACTGTTTGGTAAAATACATAATTCACAGTCGTACGCTTTGGTAGCGACCTGAACCATTCCCACAGCGCATGAAAAGGTAACTTTCAACCAATGAAAAGCCAAGAGGGAACAAAATGTATCTGTCTGGCGCAACAGTTGTGTCAACCCACCGCCCACCATCACCCCTTCTCCGCCTTTGATAATAATTTATGTAAATATTCTCGTGTGGTTTTTAATTCAATTTGATTGGTAATGTATGGCAGAAATTTGCATAGAAGAGACGGACAGTGCCTAAATTATCAATAGTCTTTGTGAAACGTTCAAGCAGTGGAAAGGCATATTGTTGTTGAACGAGAGTTTACTGTAAATGCCTGATTTAAGTAACTGAGGCATTATTCAATGTTAAATTTAATGTTTTGCAAACACAATCTGATAAGGGCTAGCATTCCAACCGTATGTGCCAGCGGTGTATAGACTGTATCGAATAGCCGCCATCTTGTAGGGCAGTTTCTTTGTTCATTGAGGACATGCGTGGTTGCACGTATTATGCTTAAATAACAAAAGTTTAAATAACAAAAGGTGCCCCACAAGATGGTAGCTATTCGATACGGTCTACACCCAGCACGATATGTGGCAAAGGAACTTCCCCCAACGCCCCAATACCTAAACAAGTTCCCTTTTGTTAACGCACCACCCCCAAACCCACCCCAACCCCCTAAAAGCTGAAAGGAATTCTTTTCAAATTCCTTGGATGTTTGGGACACAATGGGGGAACAATGGAAGAGGGAGTGAGGGCACCAAATGCCACATATTGTGCTGCATATGCAGCGGTGGACCTGAATAGGTGGAAAACATCCCCAGCACTGTAGGCAGGCGTGCTGAAACACAACTTCTGGGGCGTTTTCTTGAGGCCATCATGTCCTTTTTGTGGAAAATATGCACGCTTGTACCAAGCGTGCCAAGCACTTTAGGCAAGCTACAGTACGATATGTGACAGAGGACAACTCCCCCTTCCATTTTCCCCATTAGGTCTCAAAATCCAATGGAGTTTAAATACATTTCAGGTTTTAAAGGGGGTGGCGCGGGGTGGTGGTGGGTGTTGGTACGCTAACCAAATGGAAGAGTGTGTTGAGGTATAGGGGCGGAAGGGGGGAGTGGTCCCTTTGTCACATATCGTGCTGGGTGTAAAGTTATTTTTTCTGTGGCAAGGATGCCAAGGGCTTTGTTTGTGGCAAGCGTCCAAGTACCTTTTGGGGCAAGCGTGCCCTCTTTTGTGACAAATATGCAAGGACTTTTGTGGCAGGAATACCTAACAATTTTTGACAAGCTGCTTCTGTGGCAAATGAGCCAAGGGCTTTGTTTGTGGAAAGAGTACCATTTACTCTTGGGGCAAGCATGCCCTCAGTGTGGCAAGCGTGCCAAGTACTTTTGAAGCAAGCTTGCATGCCTTCCTTTGTGGCGAATATGTCAAGGACTTTGTGGCAAGTGTCCCAATTACTTTGTGCCAAATGTGCAAAGGACTTTGCAGCAAGTGTGCCAGGTACTTTATCCCTTTGTCACATATCGTGCTGGGTGTAAAGTTATTTTGTCTGTGGCAAGGATGCCAAGGGCTTTGTTTGTGGCAAGCGTCCAAGTACCTTTTGGGGCAAGCGTGCCCTCTTTTGTGACAAATATGCAAGGACCTTTGTGGCAGGAATACCGAACAATTTTTGACAAGATGCTTTTGTGGTAAATAAGCCAAGGGCTTTGTTTGTGGAAAGAGTACCATTTACTCTTGGGGCAAGCGTGCCTTCAGTGTGGCAAGCGTGGCAAGTGCTTTTGAAGCAAGCGTACATGCCTTCTTTGTGGCAAGTGTGCCAGGTACTTTGCGGCAAGTGTGCCAGGTACTTTGCGGCAAGTGTGCCAGGTACTTTGCGGCAAGTGTGCCAGGTACTTTTGGCAAGTGCGCGCCAAGTATTTTGTGGCAAGTACAGTGTGCCCCAAGTATTTTGTGGCAAGTGTGCCAACGACACTGCAGGCATGCGTGCCCGTTGAACACTTTGCGGACATGTTTTCTGTTGCCGAAAATTAGTGCGCGCCAAGTATTTTGTGGCAAGTGTGCCCTCTCCTTCTGTGGCAAGTGTGCCAACGACACTGCAGGCATGCGTGCCCGTTTAACACTTTGCGGACATGTTTTCTGTTGCCGAAAATTAGTCCAACAACCAACACATGGTATTTAGGCAAGCTTCAGTGCAAGGCCGAGGCTAGAGCTGTCAGCTGACTTCAAGGGGTTGACTGGAGTAAATTTCTATTTAATAGACTTATAAAATGACCTTGTTTAATTTCTTATTTTTCTATTAGCAATTTGTATGTCTTTTATATTTATATTTAAATATTTGTTATTCAGGTAAATGTTATACTGTATTTATATTTTAAAAAATATAATTTGACCCTAAAACCACAAAATGAATTTCATAAATTTGGAATCCGACGTATACGAGTCACTCCATGAACATTGGGTTTAATCACTCAATTTTTCTTTCATTTTTTTTTTTACAGTGACGGCAGCTAATTTTCATAATTTGCATATTTGTCATAATTGAAAAATATGTTACACTTAATTGGAAAAGTTGTTTATCATGTTCTCTGGCCATGGCCATAAAAACGTAATTTACACATGTACATCGCTTTGAACAGATACCTACGTACAAAGTTGTATTGTAAAACGGTTTTCCTAATGGTGGCCGCTAATTTGCATAATTTGCATATTTGTGTTCACACTATTAATTCAGAAACTTGTTTATCGTGTACAGTGACCATGCAAACAAAGGTTTAGACACTTTATGTGCTTTGATTGGGCACCTAAATATAAAATTACATTGAAAAGTATAATTTTCCTAATGGCGGCAGGTAATTTGCATATTATGCAAATTTGACACCTTTCCACCAAATATATTTAGGTAGACTTTTAGTATGATGTTTAGGAGACTTTACTCAAATGCATAGCACTTACAGAAATTCTGTTGCAATTAGTGGTGGGTGAAACCCTAATTTGACTGGACTACTAGGCCGTGAGGAGGGTCTGTAAAACGAAACAGGGCTTTGATTTGCTTGGGGTTGGGGCGAGGAAGCATTGTATTGGCGCACATTTTGGTCCTTGTTTGACCACATAAAAACCGAAATAAATCTCATGAAGAAATGAAAAAGATTGTCAGAATGTTTGAGACATGCACAATGGGGAAACTTTAATCAGTTTGACTCTAAGCTGGCTTGGCCCGTCTGCCCCCACGGCCCACAGTGTGGGCCAGGATGAAACGAAAGTGCGCCAAAAGTAAATATTCGTCTGTTTTCGTGGAAAATATACTTATAAGGGTTTTCAACAAACCCATAGAATACGGCGGTCGGGTTGGCGTACGGGTTCTTTCCTCGCCTTTCACCTCTGGGGTCCCGGGTTCGAATCCGGGGCGTGTATGTGGATTGGGTTTGCAGTCCCTACTTGACCGCGTGGGTTTTCCCCTGGGGCATTTCTCTGGGGGTTTTCCTCCCACTTCTAAAACTGCAACTCCTTCTTCGTCATCTCAAGTTGATAATATAGTACAGTTAAAGCTAAAACCGTATAGTTGATGGCATAAAGGGCTTAGTTGCCGAAGATGCCATAAAATATACAACAACAACAACAACCATAGAATACAAGGGTAATATTTTTAAATGAGTGTGATGTCGTTATTATGGTGAACTATGATAGGGGCGAGTTTTTTTAATGGACTTTATACGGTTTTAAAAAAAAAACTTTCGAAGGAGGCATAGGGGTTAATATAATGCTCGATATTTAACTTTTCACTTTAAAGCAATTGATTAACATGCTTTTTATCGTGATTTGCCTGTTCTCGTCGGGTTTAGGACGGTATGTTATGGTGATTATTTCTATTATAAAATAGTTGTATAGACACACACAAACCTAACAAATGTAAAGTTATTAATTTTTAACACAATCACCATGCATTTGCCTATTTTGTCGCAGTTTGTATTCCCACCAGGGGCCAACATGTCTGCTTTATAAAAATGGGTTAAAGGCACAGGCTCGTCAGCAATGCGCGCACGCCAATTTCGTGCCACGAAATACGCAGCTCCATGCCTCCATGCACGAAATTGACGCGCGCGCATTGCTGACGATCCTGTGCCTTTAATAGTCAAAATTGTATGTCAACTTGTGTTTTTAGCAAGAATAGCAGAACACCAGTCAATATTTTTGTAATGCACATCATATAAGATTTTGACTGAAAACCTATTTTGTAGCAATTGCACGTGGACTGCTTGCGAGTACCGCGGTACGTATAAAAGCCGAAACCATACACGGAAATATTGTCTAATCGAGCAGCCAGTAGTATACCACGAGGCAACTTTAAAACAAAGTATCTTTTGGCAACAATTGCGACGCGCGCCGGCAAAACACAAAGGAACTAGAAGCCGATTTTGTTTGCAGCTTTACCGGTCCCGGACACAATGCCGGATATATTTAAAGGGCCTCTAAAATGAATTCTGTGCTATGGAACTGCTCCATTTATTTACAGTTATAAAAATACCACTTTGAAGTTATTTTAGGGGTTAAAATCAAGGTTTTTATTTTTATCAAAAATGTTGCCTGTTGTAAGCCGTGTGAAAACTAAGCAATTTTCCACAATTCCAGTTTGAAGTCTTATGTTTTTTCTTTGCTTTTCTGCTGTGTGTTCATAAAGTGACATGCCTCAAACAGCACCCTCTTTCTGTAAGTTTTTGTAAAAAAAAATTCAAAGTTGAAAAATACCACCTTTTATTCATGGGGCATCAAAATGAACAGTGGTATTGTCTTCCTAAACAAGTAGCTAATCCTTCATATGCAAAAAAAAAACCCGCATAAAGTTACATGTATTTAGCATCTCGGGCCCTACTTTCATTTCCGTACTCACGCGGGAAGTGGCCTTATAGCTTGTTCATATTTTTTCCAAGAAAATGGATTTCGTTCTATCAATCATATAAAATAGCTCCCCGGAAGAAAACAGAAAATTTGCAATCTCCAATTTTGATGGGGAAGCAAAAAGGTTGGTGCGATCACTGCACTGCTTTATTGACGGATGAATTAGTTGACAAAATAAATAAAAAATATCGCCCATTTTCTAGTTTTTGCCGGGAAATTTGTGGCTACACCATTCCATCGTTTCAGAATAAATAAATAAATTAATTAATTAATTAATGAATAAATAAAAAACAAATAAGTGATAGGGCCTACATTTTCTGCAACTTTGTATGGGGCGATCATAACGGGACATAACCAAGTAGGCCTACCGGTATTATTTTTAACGCAAATTTGCCCGAAGGAAAACAAAAAATATAACTTTCCATTTTATTAATTTATTTCCATGATCAACTTTAAATACCCTTGACGAGGACTTTTCAAATGATTTTGTTTCTTTTGCTGTGTTATTTCCTGATCCTGTAGGCCTATATATTTTTAATTCCTATAGGCCCTAATCCGCATAGAAGACATTTTGATGATTTTGTGTTGCTTCGATGATTTGACCATTTTGACATTCGCAAGAGAATTAAAAGAGAATAAACGCCTGAAAACAGCTTTTAAATTCCTTTAAAATAAGCAATGAAACCTCTCTTGATGCACAATACACTCTTGCAGAAGTCCGGTACCCTTTTTTGACCGACTCAGTTTCATCTTCTAATTTTCCCGTGCGAAACTGGGGAGTGGCTCCCCGAAAAATGTTGGCACTGGACCAAAATACTATTAAAAACGTGACGTCATACCAAACAACTACACGAGCGCGCGTAAGCCGGCGCGCCGGGCCCTCATATCAGAAAACACACAACACGCCTCGTGGAAACACTGTGAAAGAGACTTCTCTGATTGTACTGAACGACTACAGAAACACTTTATTGCTCGATTTTTTAACAACCGTAACATTTGCCAACTATGGAACTTACGTCGAGAACATCGTCGACGTTATTATTGGTGCTATTTGGGCTGTGTTTAACAGGCGTCAAAGGTGAGTGTTTTCGACTTTTTGTAGAAACCTCGGCTACGTTGGCGACTAGCCGATTTGGCGTAGCCGCGCCATATTTTTGACCCAGCAAAAAAAAGAGCATCCATGTGTCTCGACTTTTAGCAAGTCTCACTGTTTCAGTTTGAGTATTTGTTTATTTCTTGTGGACACCAGGAATTTGAACTTCAGTTGTTTTCAATCAACGCATTCTAAGGACTAAAAACTGTTCCTTTTTTCTTGATCGAAACACGTTGCATCATCATCCAATTTCTAAACACAACACGCAACGCGTCGCCGCTACTTGACCATGCCAAACACCGGCCGGCGTTTCCATTTTGATTTAGACAAGAAATTGTTATCGGCGGCGTGGCCTTTTAGGTTGTTTAATAACTTTATTGAAACCTAGTTTCTAGTGTTTGTGGAAATTGTATTAGCCTAAACAATGTATAATTAACCGAACGTTGGTTTATTTTTCAAATTCCAGGCCAATGTGGACCCGATCAATTCAAGTGCGGAAACGGAAAATGTATCCCACAAGCTTGGAAATGTGACCAAGAAGACGACTGCGGGGATGGTTCTGAAGAAGTTGATTGCCGTAAGTTCAACAAAAAATATAATTGCTATAAAAAGTTACGTTCTTGGATTCACAGTAGGCCTACTTTAAGTTTGAGGCGTGTAACTATTTTTGTTTACATTTTGGCCTACTTTGTTATGATTCAATGGCTGATTTTTACGTTGGTGACTGACTGTGTGGTGCGATGACCGTAGTAAAAGGAGGGGCGCTTTCCACAAGCACAGACGAAATTTCATTGGCTGAGCGGCATGGGTAGGAATTTTGTGAATCAGTGGTGCGTTTTCCTCATTAAATATTAAACATGCCGGTGTTCTGATTGGTCAGTGAAACATAGACTGACATTGTGTAGCCAATAGCCGTGATGGAGGCGATGGGCTTGGCTCATTATGCAGGAACGTAGTAATTCTTAGTAAGAATAATGCTGCCGGTAGGTTTTTATGTACATTCTGCCGACCTTTTTGCTTGCCAATGTTTGGAAAGATTTTACGGAAAGAAAAGAATAAACTTAGTTGACCATGGCTTCAAACCTGGTGTACAAAAGATATGAAAAGTATTTTCCAAGATGGGCAAGAACATTTTTCATTTTCCCAATTTTTAAAAAAAAGCCAATACAAGTTATTATATGTAGTGCATGGAGTCTCAACTGGCGAACATGTATGGTATCTTTTCTGTAAAAAGGAAAGGATAACGCAGGTTAAAGTAAAATCTTACAGAGACATTTGCAAATTGACATCGTTGATCTTGTGTAGTTTTATTTTTAAGGGCATTTTTTACAAGTTAGTTTCATATGCTAAAAAAATTGTATTTTACCGTATTTGTACTTACTGATATTTGCTATGTCATGGTTAATGATTAACACAAGTGACTGACATCTAGGTTGCGATGGTTGAGGCTCTGTGTTTTTGTCCTTAAATGCTCTTGGCCTTAAATGCTCTTGGCGTGACCAGTTGTGTGATGAGTAATGGCTAGGAGGAAATGAGTTCTTAACTAGACTCCATGTAGATGCTTGTTGTGAAAACTGCCGTCTCAAATCTTACCACTGTACATGTATGATTGACCTACGGATGACCCATCAATTGACATCCTTCCTGCTCCGCCTCCATTGAATTATCTAAGATGTTTTGTTGGCCAACTGTTTTTGTCAACACAAAGAAAAAGATGATGTCGGTCCTGAATTTTCTGCCATAAACCCTCGGCTTGAGTGGAGTTTTGGTAACTTTACACAAAAGAATTATAAATCCATTTGATAGAAACATGACTTAATCCAGATGTTTTGTGCACAGGATCTCAGGTTGTCACGTGGCGAGATATAAAATTCTTTTAAATGCAAGGTTTCAAATAATGCCAAGATACTTATTGTGACAATTTGGTCTATATGGTTGGTTCAACGTGGTGTAGCTTACGTAATTAGGCCTAAAAAAAAGTATGTGCACAGCGTGCACGTAAATACAAATCCTTACATGCACAGATAAAAAAAAGTACATGCACCCATCTAAAGCGACCGCTTAGCTTACCGCTGGCCAAGACTTAGAAAAAGTACCAGAAAGATTACCATGCACGGACACCCACTATGGACCCCATACACTAAAACCTACATGTATGGGGAAACTCTCAAAAAATTTAAGTTTTTCTTTAGTAAATTGTTGACACTTTCCCTGTTATTTTTGCATTTTTATCATCAAACTAACATTTCTACATGGTTTATATGCCATAACAAGGGATACTGTATGGTAATCTATCAATCATGTAGTCTCAGGTCCACAATTGAAACTGTTAAACTGTCATTAAACAGTGTCAATGAGTCCAATTTTGCCTGCTATCTATAGTGATAGACAGTCTAATCAACGTGTGTTTTCTTCCTGGTTTTAATCCAGTGGTTTGGTGCAAACCAAAGTGGGATCAAATACCTCCAATTAGTTTAGTATATATAGTTAATTCTTTGTGGGAAGCACAATGTGCTCCCAGGATTTTGTGTAATCTAATTAAGTGTACCAGAGCCTAAGAGGTTTTCAATGTAGTGTACAATGTTGTCCAAAAAAAATACCAAAAAAATAATTTTTTTAAAACGGGTCACGTCGATAACCACACATTTGAAGTACCGTCCATGTACAGCAGCGACCCTGAATAGTGGAAACCATAGTCCTTTTTTAATAGACAGCCGAAGTGTGACGTGCGTTGCCATGGCAATTGGATCTAAACTATCATGGCCGTCGGGAAAAGTACCATTGGAAAAGCACTGGGAGACGGTTGAGTGATTTTTAGTTTAGAGCCAATTGCCTAGGCAACCAACAACAGGTGACGTATTCACTTCGGCAGTCTTATTGCAGATTTGTACCAGGATTTCTTTGAATAGGATTAGTTGGTACCCCACAGAGCTTGGCTGCATTGTGCTGAATAAGAGTTAGCAGACAAAAAAGTTTGCGAACAACTCAGAAACTATACAATGAAAGCGCAGGCTGTAATAGAAAGCCGTATAAGGATAACTTTGTTCAGGTTTTAAATGGATGATTTGAACATTTTTAAGGTTGATACAAATTTAAAGGGTAATGGGTTTGGAATTATTTTGTAATTTTTTTCCCCTGCCTCCACACAATTGAAAAACAGTAGTTGACAGTTTCTTCTTTTCTTGAAATGACACGGTCGCATGCCTGTGTGCTAGTTCTGTGACATTAACTGAAAGGCTTGACCTTTAAATTTGATAAATTTTAAATTTGCCCAATCAATTGGGCAAATGGACATATTGCCTTGGACATATTTCCTCAAGAAGTTAAGCCAGTAAATCTAGGCAACTCTTTATTTGGATTGTGTTTCCCAGAACAGATGAAAAGTTTCACAAATTAAGGACATTCAGAAACGTAAAAACATGATGCTGTGCTGTTGTCCACTTGTGGCTCAGTTAGCCTCGAAACATAATATTTTCTGCATTTGTCAGACTGTTTTTTTAGGGGTTGAAATTAACTTGAATTTTTTGGTAGCCCACAGGACTAGTTAGATCAGTGTTTTTGCTAGTTGTCCTCAATTTTTATGTATTTCCATTTTCATTCAAGTTGACATTTAGTATCAAGGTAAGAGTTGAGAAGTTGATCAGAATTGATTTTCTTTAAAATTACTCATCAAGCATTGGTAAGTGCAGATCGATAGAAAAACCTGAAATTTTAAGTGAGAAAATTAGGATTTTATGAGGAAACACATATAGTTTGTACACAAGTTCTGAAGCCATTATCAACTCGATTCTTTCTAAACAGTTTTATTTCTTGAATGAAAGACCGCATTATGATTTACTACAGAGTATTGGCCCACTAGCCCGTCCAACTACCAGCACAATGCAGCTAGTAGTCCTCTGGCTAAAAACCACTAGTCTCGGACTTGCAGACTAGTGCTAATTTCGACCCCCATTGACGATTCTAATTGAGATGTTCCTGCCCCCAGTTTGTGCCATGTTACATGTACAATGTACGTTGTGGACTTTGCCTGATTTCCCCTCGAATGTTGGGATGGGCTCGCCCTAACTGAATGAATGTCAGCAGTTTGGATGTTGTGATTCAGTCCTGTTCCTGATTGGTCAGTCGGTAATCATGCCATGGTCTGATGTGGGGCTGCTCTATTTCTTGCATGCTGCATTTTTGAACACTGAGACAGTTTACATTTCAATATAAAGCCAATAGTAACTCTAGTAACGCGTGCCAAATGACTAATTTGTTGGTGTCGGGGGAGTGAACGTTGAGATAGAAATGCGGCTTGTTTTGAAGTATTCTTGGCTTTTGAATTGAGACTACATTGTATTTGAATTTATCCCGGATTTTGGGGAATACATCTGGGAAACTGGGTTTATTTCTCGACTTGAAAAACATCTAAAAATCCCCAAGGTTGTTAATTGACAATCCAGGAGGTTTTTTATTCATGCTGGGAGTGGGACTCACAAAATTAGTCATTTTCTGAAGAATCTGTTGCAAAATCCGGGAGGGTTGGTAGCTCTGTAAAATTACCATAATATCTATAATCAGATCTGTTGCTTTTTTTGGGGGGCTGAGGGGGGGGGGGGGGGGGGGGGGGGGGGATGTTGGGGGGTTGTGTGGTGTGGTGTATTTTGCATATGCAAATTCAGGCTATTTAGACCACATGTTAAAACCACTTCAAAGAAATTATCGAACATGACTTTCTGCAGTTAACTTTATTTGAAATTGTAATGAATTCTCAGTAAGACTTTAAACAAATGACGCAGTGGTGCCATTCACAGAATTTAACGATCCGTTCAAGAATAAGGGCCATTTGAAACATTTGTTCAGGTTATTTTAATCCACTGTTAATTGATAAGTGTGTGGGATAAAATTAGTAATTGCAACAGGTGTTTTGCTTCCTGTTGGCGCAGCTACAAATTGATTAATTTTTTCCCCCTACAGTACAAACACAAATCGTGACCTTTTACCAGGACTTTGACCTTGGGAGTGAACCTTTACAATGCAGCTGACATCCTAAAATTCATAAATTCATTTTCACTAAAAACGCATAAAGGAAAATCCATATTTTTTTCAATCGTAATACACTTGCAGTGCACCCTTGTACTAGGAATAAGGATTTGAACTCTGACCTCAATACATAGCACAATAAATACGGATTTCTTAATCTAGTCTGCAGAACTACACCTGTGTGCTGTTGATACTAGGGTCATTTTGGAGGCAGTACAAAAATTGCTTATCCATGCATTTTCCCAGAACTGGTATTTTGAAGAAAATCCCTAAAGCCGTTTTTACAAAAAAAGTATTCACTTTTGTTTTTGAATTGTGCGATAACCTTCTGAATAATATAATTCCGTTAGGCACTTACAAAATGTCAACATATGGTTGTTGCCCGCCAAGACCTTTTCGGCAAGGCCAAAAGGCTCTCCACTTCACTAACAATGATCATGCACTATCTCATTCAGAAAAGGATTTCCTAACACCCCGTTTACACTCGATTCGCCTTTGCCGAATCGAACTCCGCAATTTCCAAAAAGGGGAGTTGAAGCCGGGTAGGCACTAAGTGTAAACGCATAAGGTGAATTGAAAAAGGCGGATCAGACCCGGGTCTGATTCGCCTTTTTCAAGTCACCTTTGGGGTAGGGTTGAACCCCGCAATTGCGGGGTTGAACCCTGCAATCGTCAAGGTCACTTGTAGTGTAAACGCTACCCGAATACAGATTCGGCAATTTGAGTGTCCTTGGGGCGGTGCCCGCAGTGTAGTAGATTTAATTGACCAATCTGGCACTAGTGCAGCAACACCTAACAGCTCACGCATGCGCTGCAGTTACATTTAGTGGTGACTTTTGCGGTTTCTGAAGCGAGTTGAAGCGATTTGGGGTGTAGTGTAAACGCGGCAAATGTTCAGTTTTGTGGTCGCAATAAAAATACTGGATCTGTATCCACCTTTGCCGATTCGAGTGTAAACGCGGTGTACGTGGCATGCATGGTTTCTGAATCAATCTGTCCAAATCAGCGTCGTTTTTCAGGGTTGCACCTTTTAGTAGTCGTAGCTAAATGGTCAACTTTTGTAAAATTGCAAAAGTGAAATTGTGAGCAAAAGTAATTTACATATGTAGAAATGTTAAACAAGTATGTGGCTTCAAAGTGGTGGTAAGAATTTGAAGAAATACCTTTAATCAAGTCTTGGAGTTTGGTTGGCCCAAAAGAGAAAACATGTTTTGTCTTGTGTCTAAACAGCGTATCCATTGGATAATTGGCGTGTCAAATTGAAAATGGGTCAAAATAATTATCTTAGAATTTAAAAAAAAATTCTGATAAAATTAATGGTAATTTTCTCATCAAGTGCTGAAACTGATAACACATTGGCATTACCCTGACGTAATATTTGGTGTGGAAAATGTAACTAACAAAAGTGTGCCCTTGTTTCAATTTTCAGCCCCCAGAACGTGCAGTTCGACAGAATTTGAATGCAGAAATGAACACTGTATACCAGGGAGATGGCACTGTGACGGGGACCAGGACTGCGCCGACGGCTCTGACGAGCATGTGTCAGTATGCGGTAAGTGAAAGAATGTTATTGCTTGTGTGTGACTAAAACAAATTAATCTTGGAGTTTCATCAGATCTCTTTAATCACAGGTTGCCCATATTGAGAATATCGAAATTCCCCACATTGCAGTGAACACTAGAAAACGGAAGTAGTCTTTCAATTGTGCAGATGCTTTGCTATTGTTTTCATGAGATTTAACCACAAATAACCAGCGAAACACGGAGGTTCTAATTAAAAACCGAAATCTAGCGAAAAATTTACCAAAAAAATCAGAAGCCTGAATTAAGTACTTTTGTTTTCAATTTTGAAACTTGTTTTCTATCAGGAAAAGGCTGATAATTTGAAATGAACACCAGTCAGATAAAATTACAATTAATTTTATTGGCCTGTTTTTGGAAGTCTCCAATCAGGCTGAAAATAGAAAGCATTGCCAAGAACTTTTACCAAAACTCGCCTCGTTCACTTCACAATGTTTGAGTTGGTGTATTTGAGTTGGTAGTGTAATATTTGCAAAATATTTTTACTGTTGTGCAATTCAGGCTCTACTGCAGGTATGTTTTTTTTGTCCTCGCATTTTTGAGTATACATATGAGATGCTTGTCGGTTCGGGATTTTTTTATTTTTATTTATTGCTTTAACTAGGTCTGTTCTTCTTAATATGAATCCTTTATTGGAGCTTATTTGATGATTTATTGCACATAAATTTACATGTAAACCTTCAAGAATATTTTCACATTTTAGTTTTTTCTTAAAGGTAGAACACATGATTGGAATCTCGAAAATCAGAAAATGTTCACAGATTTACTCATAATTTACACAATATAAACATGACGGTAGAAAACTTCCCCTGAAATGGTTTTGTCTGAAGTCTTTGAGAATAAAGTAAAACAATTAATTTTCGTCTCGTGAGACGAAATTTGTTTTTTAAATGTCGGTCACTTCGCCCCCAAAAAAACCACCCCGCCCTGGACCACTTCGCCCAAATGCTACTTTGTGCACAGGCCGTGGTTCAGGGCGAAGTGGTTTTTGGGCGAAGTGGCTGTAAAGCTTTCGGGAAAATAACCACACAGTTTTTGACTGTTTTCTCAAAAGTTAGACAAAGTATGGAGCTGATTTTTAATCGGGTTGGTTTTAATCATGCATATCTTCAATCACACAGGGAGATGAAACTATTTGTAACGTTTTACCAATCATGTGGACTACCTTTAAAGGTGTTTGAGGAAATTTTTGCATGAACATTTTTTGCATGAAAGCTATCTTGAAATCTGAACACAAAGCTCACAAAGGATTTCTGTACATGACGTAACCAATACATGTACGCCTGTGTACCCGTATCTACAACATGAATATCTTTGCTATGGTGACAAGTTCCAAAGTGCACAACTGTGATTCTCTGTTACTAAGGAGTGCATATAATTTAGGTTAAAGTACAAATTATCAATGCTGTGGAGGTCATGATAAAAATCTTAATCATAAGTCACAAAAAGGAACACACTAAGACACAAAATCTCATGGGATGAGCTCAATTGTTAATGTCGCCTCACAGAGTTAGAAATGTAACCACCCAAAAAGTACTGATAATTGCATAAAATAAATCCAGGAGTGCGTGGGCATGCGGGATTGTTTAAATTAAGCTTAGTTTAAATGTCAGAAAAACTGCGTTTTCGACGCACTAAAGTACCGGTAGTTGTTTTTGTTATTTTCAATCATTCATTTTATGATAATGTACTTTGACTCTCTCGGAAGTTTACAAAAGGTGACTGAAGGCCTTTCAACTATTCCATGACTGCTTTTTACCCACTGAATATCTTGAAAATCGACCCTTCTGCTTCTGCTTTTGCTTTGGAAAGGCAGGAAGAGCTTTAGGGCGTTTGCATGGGTGAGAGGTTCTGCATTAGGACAAGTTGTGACCTACCGGTACATGTTAAAACTTTACCGGTTAAGGTTCGGTACCGAGAATTCATTTCAAATGTTTTGTTATTTCCGGCAGAATAAGAAATAAAAAAAAAAACTAACAAAAGTCCTATTTCCTGTTTTCTTTACCCTATTTAATACAGCGAAATAAATTTGCTGTAGCAAAGGGAATTTGACCCTAAATTTTATCTTTGTTTGGCAAATATTGATATATTCTGATAATTTGCAAATTTCTGGGTACAGTTGGGTTTTGGAATAAAGGATTTTATGGGTTTAAACAGTCTAAATTCCTAATCTAAAAGAAACGAAACATAATACATACTGTAGCTTTTTTCTGAAAGAAAAAAATCTCTTTTGCACAGTTCAAGACAATACTGTGTTCAAATTATGTAACTTCCTACAAATTGCCACATGCATAATGATTTTGAGCGTATTTTTTGTGACGTTCATCGATTGCGCCGTATTTCGAGCAACATGCGCGCGTTTTTGGAACATATTTCAGCGTGCGCGTACTTTATGGCGTTTAATATGCAAAAGCATCTTTTCCTACAAAGATGGCGTCTGTGAACGTGATCAATTGAAACTTAGCTAAAAATAAAATAGCTGTATTACATTGTAATTCAATATGCCGTAGCCCCTTTTCAGTCATTGGTAAAAACTTGATGAAAAATTAATTTTCAGTCTGTTTCACAATTTGGCAGTTAAATTTTACCTTGAACCCTTGTTTTACACTGAAAAGTTCACTCACATCGCATTCCTAAGTTTCAATTGTGACGCTCAACCCTAGTTAAAAGGCTTATTGAAAAGGCGAGTTACACTTTGATCTGCCTTTTTCATGATTTTGGGTACATTCTTGCCATTTATTCAGCTTTTCTGCTCTTTTGAAAAATGCTGAATAAGTCTGATTTTCCAAGGCCAAATCAAGTATACTGTATGGTCCCATATCTGTAGATATGTCCACTGTGGCCTGTGTAAATGTTTAACCCCCAGGCAGCTGCTTTGTGCTAAATCTGGCGCACCTACACATACATTTACCTGTACAGTTGTACTGTGGAATCTTGAACTTCAATGTAGCCATTTTCACTGCCAGACTTTTCCCAGGGATTGAAGTTGGCAAAGATCAATCCTGTTAACCCCAGTCCTGGGGAAAAAGTCTAGCTGTTACAGATTGTCATGAGTCAAAAGATGACCCACTTTCCCCCAATAGGTTTAAGCCAGAGCAGTTTGTACCCCAAAATTACCTCGTGCCATTCGTGAAATTTGTTTTTTATTTTGTTTACATAATGGTTACTAATTGTTCCTTGGGGTGGTGGGGCAAACTGTTGTCCCGAGGTGATCTTGAGATGATAGGCCTTGAGATGATGTTGCGAGATCTACTTTTAACCAATCACTAGCTGTACAAGAATGAATGTATAAAACAATATCTTTTTATTATGGGAAAATTTTGCGAATCTAAAATGAAATATAACCGACTTAAAACCTAAAATTTTCTTTATGAACAGGATAGTGTTAGGTCCTACATTAGCGTTCTCCCACTAGCAAGATTTTAACTGTCCTGCGTTTATCAGTTAGACACCATCATACCACCATTTAGTCCCACCATACAAAAATCGCACTGTAAACGGACTGTACAAGAAACCACTGTAGTTGTGCAGTGAACCAAAAATGGGTTCCTGCAAAGCCTTATTCAGAGAAAGCGGGACGAAATCCGCCCATTTGTATTCCCCTGAATTCAGTCCTTTTGTGTGGGTCTCATGGTACCAACCTAACAAATATGCAGCACCATATTGTACCTGTGCTTTTTACCTGTATGTACAATTAAAGCCAATATGTACTGGTACCACCTGGTACTGGTGTATATTGAAAGTGGTGGTTCGTACAAGGTCATACAGGGGTCGAAATTAACCTGAATTTCATGCTGGTCAGAAGGACCAGTAGATTAGAGAACTCTACTGGTCCTTCTGAAAATTTGGTGGTCCACTGGTGCTTTTCAAAATGGCATTGAATATTCGATCGAAAATGAAACCGATTTTTCGAACAGTAAATTATTAGAAAATACACAGGCCTAATTTGAACCCAAGACATCTGGCACTAGCCAGGTGTTCTACCAACTGAGCTGTGAGGTGATTTGGGATGCAATAAAAACAAGAAATCTGTAGCCATCTTTTCATTTCTATTGTAAACAGGCATTGGTCCAACTGCCTTACAAAATTAACTCGGTGGGATGCACTCTGCCATCTCCTGTAGAGTGCCTCTGATAGGCTTGCCAAGTGCGCATAATTGAGTGAATTAGCATAAAACCCAGACGTTTTATGGGGTTCAAGAAAAGTGCATGCAACATGTTCCAATATGGTTGCTGTTGTTAAAGCCATGTGGGTTAAACTATGCCAGTCCCAAGTATGAAATATTGAAAGTATGAAATTTTGTAACATTCTGAATCTTTAACCCCAAAACATTTTTCACAAGCATTGAAAATAGACTACTGAAGCCTGACATCAGTTATCTAGGTTACAGAGTCTAGACGTTCCCTGGTACAATGTAATCTGAAACTCCCATTGCTAAAGCGCATGAAACAGTCAACTGGTTTTACTGTAGACCCAGTAACCTTGGCAACACACAATTAGGATGACATTTTTACTTCAGTACATTTAATCACAATTTGTATGCACTGTACATGTACATTTTAAACCTGCAATCCCCCCACCCCCAAAAGAAACAAGTTCATCATAATTCAGTGAAATGAATTACAATTACAGCGTCATCATTGAGTGTAGTTGTGTTTTGCATTTGCAGCCCAAAAGACGTGTCGGGCAGACCAGTTCAGCTGTGGTGAAGGAAGCACGTGCATTCCGAGCAGCTGGGTGTGCGATTACGACAGCGATTGCGACAATGGTTGGGACGAGAGAGGATGCGGTACGTACAGTATAAAGTTTCTCCCCGCAAAATGGCATAAAACGAAATACAGACATGAGATTTTTTTCAGACTTTTGTCTAAAATCAGACCTTTTGAATCATGCAGCGCATTCCTTTTACCACTACGCTTTGAACATTTTCTTGGGGAACACACTGAATAAACGATACACGTTTTACCCATTGCAGAGGAATTGACATGCCAAGCCAACCAGTTCACCTGTGACAACCACAAGTGCATCACGCTGCGCTGGCACTGCGACAACGAAGACGACTGCGGCGACAACTCCGACGAGCGGGGCTGCCCCGAGCCCACGTGCTCCCCGGACCAATTCCGCTGCAACAACAGTGCGTGCATCATGCAACGTTGGGTCTGTGACGGGGACAGCGACTGTCTGGATCACTCGGACGAGGGCCCATCCTGCACGGCAGAGATTGTTACGCCATGCTCAAACCGCGAGTTTGCGTGCGCTGACGGCTATTGCATCCATGAGTCATGGAAATGCGACGGGGAGCGGGACTGCTTGGATGGGTCAGACGAACGCGAATGTCGTAAGTTACTTTGTTACACTCAATCGGTAAAAATATCATTGTATTTGGGTCTCTCTCAGATCCAAGATAATGTATATTACGCATCTTCTCTCATAATAGAAGAAATAACTTAAGGGATAACTTAAGCACCCCCAAAAAGGTAGCACATAGTCTAAAAACAGCCTTCTATAACCTCCCTGCAAAAACCTCTCATTAACGTACGTACTAAGGACAGACACTTGTGGCGCTATCTTTGTTACATCGAAAAATTTTACAGGAAAGTTGTAGAGAGTTATGCTATCAGTCCGTCTTTTACTCTTTTGGGGCTTAAGTTATCTTAGGAGTCTATTTCAAAATACGGGATCATACCTCAGTCAGTACAATGCAATCTGTGGGATTCACACAGTGAAAACTACTGTTCAGAACTAATTGATTACATTTAAATTTAATCCCAAAATTAGACTAAATTTGTTAATTGGGATTTAAGAAATTCAGATATTTTAAACCTTTTGCAGAAAACATGTTTGTTAAGTGGAAATAATTATGCCCCTTCACGATGTGGTATACACTATATACTAAGTGTTTCCCAAGGACACGCTTAAACTCCTCGAACCCATGACCTCCTGCATACTAGGCAAGCGGGTTCAATGGTCCTACAGCGGGTGACAAACAAGATTTTTTGTTGTTATACTATAGATTTGCAGACATGTGCCGGCTTCCAGTTTACGTGCGACAATGGATTGTGTATTGACGGCATTAGGCAGTGCAACGGTGTGCGTGACTGCCCAGATGGCTCCGATGAATTTGATTGCTCAGGTTGGTGAAAATGCCTCCGTAAAATGGAATTTTGAACTTGTGCAGTGCATTTTTGTGGCAATACACGAAAAAAGTGTTGGGACAAAATTAAGTTTCATTGCAAAACGCTGTATATCCATTTTTACCATTTTAAGAAAACTGCCATTTTGTATTAAAACTAAATAAGTAAAACTAAATAAGTAAAACAGTTTTTATAATAATCTATTTGATAAATGTATAGGACCACCAATCAAGATTGTACTGATACCATTATCTTATTTTTTTTGGGGGGGAGGGGGTTGGGGGGATTTGGCGTTTATCTCGTTTTGCAATGAAACTCTTTAAATGTCCCAAAATGGCCACTTTTCAGACAAAATGGCAGCTTCCATCTTAACTACAGGGCATCACTGCAATTGCCATTGTGACGTTCAATGGGCCATATTTCTTTTTCTTTATGTATTTCGATGATGCACTTCTGCAGCACAATGTCCTTTACTTTCTAAGTAAACTTCTCCTCATAGAAAGGAGAACTTAAAAGGAGTAATAAGTGAACTTGTTCCTATTTTTTTTCCTCCTGCTTTCAGACCCAGTCAGCGAATGTCGCGAACACGAGGAATTCAAATGTCACAACGGTAACTGCATTCCAATGTCCAAGGTCTGTGACCAGCGCAACGACTGCAAAACCTGGGAGGACGAACCAATTGGTGGCGTATGCAGTAAGTGTGACCATTTGTAGCCATATTGTGTGAAATAATCGAATGTTGTGCAGTCTTTTTCGCGACAATAACAAAAAATCAAGTGGGTTTAGAATCATTAAAATGGGAAAATATTTTCGGGCACCGCCTAGAATTTCCATTGTATTTTTGGATTTTAAAGGGTTTAGATCAGTGCTGATTTTTGGAACTGGTAGCAAAAGGTCGGCCTACACCGTGACATCCAACTCATGTAGCACGGTTGGGTTACATTTTTATTGCGGTATACAAACAAGTGTTGTGATTGCATAAAATCGGCGTAGTGCTGTTGTATTTTTTGGGGGGAGGTGGGAACTAACTAAATTATCTGCGTGTGAATCACTTGAAACAAATTGGTTCGAAATTAGCCAGACATAACACTGAAATAAAGGAGTTTAACACTGAGGTGTTATATCTATGTTTGAATAGTCGAATCCTAAATTAACCAATTTGAGACCAATCTGAGAGCCTCTTTATTAAATCCGCAAGTGAATTAATGTACGCACATGAATGCACAATCAGTCCTACATGCCACGCAGAACACCACATACACACTTGGTCACTGTACAATACTGTACTTGTAGCGCATGGTAATGCCAACAAGCCTCGGCTTCAACGTGGAAGTGCGCTGAACGGGCTAATGTAACATTTGTCTATAAATTGTTTTCCCTTCGTTTAGACGCCAATGAATGCGAAACCAACAACGGCGGCTGCGACCACTTGTGCACAGATCTACGCATCGGCCACTACTGCTCGTGCAACCCCGGATACGAACTCGTCAACGGGACCGGATGCGTAGACATTAACGAATGCAAGACGATACCGGGTTCCTGCAGCCAACACTGTTACAACAATGAGGGCTCCTTCAAGTGCACTTGCGACGAAGGCTACATCCTTGAGCACGAACACATCTGCCGCGCCACGGGGCCCAGTCCCGTGATCCTCTTCTCAAACCGACACGAGATTCTCTCGTACAATCTACACACAAGGGAGTACCACAAGCTGTACCATTACCTCGAGAGTGCCGTGTCTATCGATTACGACGTGCAAACGGGCACTCTGTTGTGGAGTGATGTCAGAGATGAAAAAATCTACAAGTGAGTCATCTTAAAGACAGCTTACATTATTGGATAACTTTTAAAAACAGGAACAGCAGCTTACATAACAGCCACATAGATGCAGCAATACTTAAGAAAACCTGAAAAAAAATCCATACATGGTTTTTGTGTTTGAATGAATGGTAAAGCGGACACATTTATTTTAAAAAAGGTTGGCAGTTTCTCCCACAAAGGTTCCTTTTTACGTGGAAAAAAATAATGTTTGTTACCATTGCTATCAACACTTTTAGTCATGTTTGTCTTGCAAATTCGTCAAGTAAATTTTGGGTACCTAAAATTGGTATATTGGTGCTATATCACATTGGACAAATTTTTGTAAAACAAATTACTGCAAGCCACCGTTATATCGTAACTCTTCTTTGCATCCACACTTGAATGTATTTTCAGTCTTTAGATTTTCCTTCGCCACATAAAACTTTGTTAAAACTTAGTGACGGGTCACATCATAATTCAGTTCCACTCGAAAGTTGCATGCTGACCACAATGTGTTTTGTCATGGTTTTAGATTACAATACTTGTCCACATGGGACTTTCCAGCAATGTAAATTTGACAATGTAATCCTTCCACAACCTAGCGTAAAAATTACAAAGGATCCCTTTCTATTTGAACAAGCAAATTAGACTTGCATTTTTCCAGAAATTAAAAACAAGCTTTCGGTAATATTTACAGGGGCACCATACATGCTGAAGGCGAGCAAACCGGCGTTAAACTAATGGACCGCGTAGAGACAGCCGACGGTATCGCAATGGATTGGATCCATCGTAAAGTCTACTGGACCGACACCGGTAACAATAGCGTCGGCGTGACAGACTTCGACACCGGCTGCAGCAAGACTTTGTTCCCCGAAGACCATGATGAACCACGCGCCATTGTAGTTGACCCAGAAACCGGGTAAGGACTTTTTTGTCTTTTTATACTTTTATTTTAATGGCAAATTTTTATGAAGCGGTCTTGTTCTCAAGGGTAAATTTCTGTGCACGTTTGCAACTTTTCATTAAATTGGTTCAGTTCTTGGTTTTTTCTTTTTTTCTTGGACTGGCATATTGAGTAGCAAATGCACCACTGTCTTTCCAGCAGCAAGGACGCTGAACTTAAATTGTGACCCGACAGTGCAAAATGAGTCAAATTTTGCACAGTCTGGGCCAACCTTTTGCCAAGTTTTTGCAACCAGTTGTGGAAATGAACAACTGATATAGGCCCATTAAAATGTGAAAATACAATGGAAATTTAGGCCGGTATCCAAAAATGTCCATACTAACGAACTCCACATCCCCTCCTTGTGACATGCATGGATATGCATTTGATTTCCATTGTCACAAACATGGCCACCGGTCCAAGGCAAAAATAATGGAATGAGGGATTGCAATTTGACAACCATGTTTGTTCCAAACCCACAGCTTTATGTTCTGGACCGAGTGGGGATATCAGCCGAGCATTCAGCGCGGCGGCATGAATGGTGTCACTCGCACGTCCATCGTAACCGTGGAGATAGAGTGGCCCAATGGCATCACCATCGACTACGCCAGCGAAATGCTCTACTGGGTCGACGCCAAACTGCACACGCTCAGTACCGTGGATTTCAACGGCCATAACCGACGTACGATCATCAACAGCCACTCTATCTTGCCTCACCCGTTTTCGATCACCGTCTTCGAGGATTATGTCTACTGGACTGACTGGACGCGTGAGTCTATCACCCGTGCCAACAAGTTCAACGGAGCTGACCGTGAGAATCTCAGAAGCCAGCTTCATTCACTGATGGATATCCAAATCTACCATCCACTGAGGCAACCAAATCGTAAGTCACTTTGCTTATAAACAGATCTGCCATATTGGTAAAACTGCAAGGCCTTTTCTCTCTTTCAGCAAAAAAAAAAGGGAAAAATAATTTCCCATTTTACCCACTTGCGTTTTATACTGAGAATGGCATTAGTCAGTTTTTCAGGAATTACACTTCCATCAAGGATGCTTGAAGAATGTATTTAAAATTACTTGAAAACACGAAATGTTTTTGAAATGTAGATCTGAATTTTTAGAATTGCCAATTCCGTACGTCACAGGTGTTCCTTGATTGTTTTTTGGTAAGAGTTGAGAAGTTGATCATAATTTGTATTTAAAATTACTTATCAAGCAATCAGTAAGTGGATTTGATAAAAATAAAAAAATTAAAAGAATTATTATTTAGGAGTGACAATTTTAGTAATTTGTGAGAATGCATTTTTCAGCCAGTCTCGTGTGTTTTGTACAAGGTCTGAAGCCATGATCAAAGTACCTCTCAATTCCCCCCCCTGTTTTTACAGGCACCTCAAGCCACTGTGGTACCAACAATGGAGGCTGTTCCGATCTCTGCGTGGCTGCCCCTCAAATCACCGATAGTTCCGCTCGCTACTCCTGCCTGTGTCCCGACGGCGTGGACCTCCTGCACGACATGCATACATGCCGAGGTTCCTTCCCCAACACCGAACCCATGACAATTACCAAACTGCCAGACAAGGGCCCAACCCCCTCGGCCGTGCCAACCAAAGGCAACAAAATCCCCACGCCTGACGCGCCGGAGGTCACAACTAAATCAATTGTCAACAATCCGGTGCCGCATCCGTCCAGCATCAACCACGCTAAAGTTGTTGTGCCCATTGCTGTCCTATTGTTTATCCTTCTCTGTCTACTATTGGTCGTGGGCATTTTCTTATACAGGTGGGTTTTTTTTGAAATTGGAAAAAATTCCTGCATTTGTACTCTTTTAAGTTGTGTGGCATGTTATCTTGTTGCATACAGTAAAATTTACCTCGAAACCTAATCACAAATAGTTACAAGTTAAGCTAATTTTTGAAGTTGTGGTAAATTTTTTATCAAGATTTTGACTGATCACTTTGGCAGTCTACCCATCACTTAAAAAATAAAAAAATAAAAAATCATCACAAGTGGGCTGTAAAGTCGGCCCCAAGTCAATTTAAATTTATTTTAATTTTTTTGTTTACAGTTCTAGAAAGAACTAAGCTTTAAAATGATGCTTGTTTTAAGTTCATACGATATTCAAAATTGCAGTTACGGTTTTCTGAATCTGGCCATCTCTAAATATACATGTGTGCGAAATCTGGGTTCAAAGTCAAATGACCCAGAATTAAGCCAATTAAAAAAAGGTTACGATATGAATCTCCACAGCAACTACAATATTTTCAATTTCCAAAATTGACAAAATGAAGTTTTCAAACTTTATGGCCTGTTTGTGGTGGGCAGCAGGGTTGTAGTAGAGTCCATCACAAGTCTGTGACAAGTCCAGTAACAAGAAGCAAAGGATGAACACTCACAACTCACTTTTGTTGGAGTTCATTTGAATAGCTTGTGACTTGAATTAAAACCCAGGGACTTGTGGAGGCTTGCAAGGACTTGGGATGGCTTGCAAGGACTTAGGATGGACTCTACTACAACCCTGGTGGACGGCCCCAAATTGGATCGTTCTTAATTGTTCATTTCCCCCTGAAATAAAATTAGGAATGTTCAAAGCATTTTCCCCCCCATTTTCACACCAACAGAAAGTACTACAAGAGCACCAAGCGCACAATGCATTTTGACAACCCCGTGTACCGAAAGACGACCGAGAATCAGTTCTGTTTATCGCAGCCCATACAGTATGAACACAACCCGGGCAAGGCATACAAGCCGGTAAGTGTCTATAGGCTCAAATTTTGCCCGTGCTCAAAGGCACGAGGGGTATTACTTTTGCTGTAGCATATTTACTGGACTCGGCTGTGTCAGGTTTACACAGGAAATTTTTTATAATTACTCTATTGTGACACGATTGTAATTACCAAACGACGACCGTGGTCACACGACGTACTTATCGTAATTGTATTGTAACCGCACTGTAATAAAGTCCAGTCTCGCACATAAGTCTATAATGAGATCGAGTGTAATAATCTTTACATCCTAGACATACATGCGACATACTGTGCGAGGCTTTCTATTCAGACGAACAGCGCGTCAAAAAGAAAACGCTACTCGGAGCATTCCTTGTCAATTTTTAAAAAGACACTTGATCTAAACGGCAGCTGGGACTGTTTACTCTCTTGGGAGCTGAGAAGATTCAATTTAAGGAATGATATAAAGAGCCCAATGACCAGGGGTAATAAATGACTTTATTATAAGTTGAGTCTTGTTTTGTTTTTTTTCCTGCAGATTATGAATACAGTTGACTTGGAGAAAGGAGTTTGAGGAAGACCAATCTTGTCATCGGTGCAAAGCAGGCATGTTCCCCTACCTATTAGATTGTTAGTTTAGGTTAAATTAGTTTTTTTAAAACACAATCTTAAAAGCCAGTCACAAAAATAAAAGATGATCAAAATCGGTTTAAAAGCCGATTTAGCAAAAACGAAAAAAAAAAATTGCATTTTTTCCACGTGTCGACGTTTTGGAAAGGTAAAATGTACTTGCAAAAAAAAAGTTAGTTAGGAGGTAGAAACTAGATTTTAAAACTTGGTGGTGTAGTGCTAGGAGCTTAATGTTTTCCGTGAGCCTAAATTGTACCGATGACAATTCTAAGCAGTCCGAAATTGAATTAATGAAGAAAGGATTAATAGGTTCTGAAGCACAGTGAGCATGACACAGGGAAATGTCTTGTTGAAACGTACAAAAATGTACAGAATTGAAAAATGCACTTTTTATTTGGAAGTGCAGTCTTGGTGCGATTGTTTAGATTTTTTGGGAGGGTTGGGGCGGGAATTTTTGGTTGTAAAAGATGTTTGTTGACTGTGCTTCAGCAGATGCGATGTAGCGGTGTCGAAATGCGGCCGATACGCGATGGGGAGCGAAAATACTCCTTCATGACCTCAAATTGCCGTGGGCTAGGATGAGCGATCAAGAGTAAACGAAATATGGGAAAAAAGTGCTGCTTGACATAATGTGAACATTTGCCCGTATACAGCAACTCTTTGCAATATACAATTTGTAAATGCTAGTTTATTGTTGTTGGTGCACTAGCACAGTTATATATGCAAATGCAATGCAAAAAGTGTTCGTTGTGTATGTTTAAAAAAAAACATTTTTAAAAAAAGCTGCCCAGGGCGCCAAGAAAAAAAAATTGATTGCGCGAGGTTAATTACACATGCCACGTATAGACCTTTTGCAATAGACAGCCGAAGTGTGATGTGGTTGCCATGGTAATTGGCTCCAAACATGGCCGTCGGCAAAAAGTACCATTGCAGAAGCAGGGGGACATGGCTCAGTGATTTTTAGTGTAGGCCATTGCCTAGGCAACTAACAAAAGACGACGTATTCACTTCGGCAGTCTATGTGGCAATCATGTTGGAGGACATGTGCTCTTATTTGAATAATGCAACAAGGTAAGCACAAAGCTTAATCATGCCCGATGTACATGTATTCGGACAAAGCACCAATATGGCCATCATGCAAAGAGTATATACAGGTACTGCACTTGGATACTAAATCGAGCTAGTTCACGAGTGTGACTTTTCGCACGATTGACTATTAAAATGGGAATGCTTAAATATTGCAATTTGCATCCATCCAAAAAGCAAGGATAAAAGTTTACGTACTTTTGAAGCACGTTTAAAGTTGTCGGCTCGCACACCTAGACTTGTGATAAGCTGGTTATTTTGTGCTTTAATTCCAGAACTATGCAGTTAAAATAAATTGTAAAAGGTACATTTTGTTTACTATTTTTGTGGAGAAACACTGAGTACCCACCAGATTCATCCGTCTGCGCACTTGTTATTCACGTACTGGTATCGTCGAACAGATACAAAGTACTACACTTAGCTGTAAATTGGAAAAAACGTATTTATTGGTATCAGTTGCTGATATAAATAATTGACTATAAATATTTGGCAACATCTCGGATCTGCAAACGCGAGGTAAAAAAATATGATCACTCATGAAAAATACTGTTCACTTTTTATCGGTTTCCAAGACTACTTTAGACTTTTTATTTTAAAGGGAAGTGGTCAAAACGGGCCCAAATCGATGACAATTGAGCCATTGTGGAGTACGTAACGTATGTAAATAAGTTTGCTTTCGTGTGTACTCAAATTGTAAATATATATACATGTATAAAGAAAAAGAGATATAATTTTGTATAAAAACATTGACGAGTACATGTAATTAGAACACCCGAAGCTTCAGTGGGCAAGGGTAAAAGACATTTTTTGTCAAAGCGTATTTATTTTACTTTTCGTTAACTCTGCTGTTAAATTTATTTTTTTTCCCGTTTAATTTACTTTTTACCGAGACGCAAACAAATAAGGAAGTGACTCCAGGGTTCTGCAATATTTTTGAGCATTTCTTATCTGAAAAGGTCTCTGCCGTTTCCATTTAGTTCTCGAAATGTAAATATGTTGTTTGTAAATAGGTAATGTAAAAAAGACATTATAAATAAAAGCGATATTTCGGGACAAAAAAATTAGATTTCGGTTTTTGTGTAGAGGTTAGTGGTAGTATAGACTGTTAGTGGTAGTATACTGTTGGAAAATTTCACTAGTGGGAGTGAAAAAGAAAATTGTCTTTATATTAATCATGGAGGAAGGAAAAGACTTCCTCCATAATGTAAATAGTTGATCTGAAATTGTTACACCGGGTGTGAAGAAGTAATTTAATTCGATTTTTTTCCTTCTATTTACAAATAAGTAATTTGCAAATAAGATTATTTTTTAAGACAAGCTGGTTACCCCCTCCCCCTCAAGTTGAGTAGATTTAATTAACTCCTAAGTTGGCGCTTATTTTGACCCTAAGAACGTATGAATAATTGCTTTGGGGATGCTCGCCAAAGAGGTCTGGGTACGAGACTAAGTCCGGACCCCCATCAATTTTCAAAATTTAGACTGGTTTCTGCCAGAAATACCAAGCCACACTGGGAACCAGTCTGTTTTTTTAGCAGAAATATTACACGAAATGTGAAGTCAAAGAACAAATGTTGCTTCCCCTCCTCCCCCCTCCCCCAAAGAGAATTTTACCAAATTTTGCATCAAAGGGTAGAGGCTCGTCACCAATGCGCGTGCGCCAAATTCGTGCCATGAAATACGCAAACCCATGCCTTTGCTATGGAGCTGCGTATTTCGTGGCACGAATTTGTCGCACGCGCATTGCCGACGAACTATGCCTTTAATTATTGTTACACTTTATGAGGGTTATCGTAAAGTCAAATTGCGTTTCTGGCGTAATTATTGTTTCGACCAATGAACGACGTTCCGGCCAAAGCTGACCATTGCTTGAAACTGCCGTTATGTCAGAAACCTAATAATAAAAACAGTTTGACTTGGACCTTTAAAACTTATATAATAGGGCTGTTCAATATGTACATACTTGGCTTTAAGAAAGTTGATTTTTATACTGCTGTTTGGATGTAAAAGATCACTTCTCAAGCATTTTTTTTCTCGAATTGCGGACGGAATTTGTGTGTAATCGGGTTTTGTGTATTTATAGTAAACGGCGTTAGACTGCATGCATTTTGCAAGGGTCTGTTTTCCTGTTGAAGCCAAAAGTAAATGTATTTGGGCATTTTCGAAACTTTTTTATACTATTTAACTAGCCTTATATTTAAGCAAATTCCCGGATGCAACTCGAGATTGTTGTAATATGTCGCAGTTTCACTGTTTTTGTCTGTGTAAAAGCCTTCGTGAATTAGCAATTGTTAAGACAACTCGTCTAGTTTGCACTACTGTACAGCATGGTTGCTGAAAGTAGACCTTAAAAAAAAGATGCTCACACCACCAATGTGAAAAGGCTGGTGTATACTACTGATGGCGTCAGTTTGCTACATGTACACTGTCCTGGGATAGAACATAGCTCCAATGGCAAGCGCATACGTAAACAAACTTGACATCATTAGTAGGCCCTACACATCCTGTTTTCAATTGTGCACATAGTGCGGATATTTAAAAGCATTGAATATGGATTCAAATATGCAGGTATTCTTGAGCAAAAACGACCCTACAAGGACTTCGTATTACATGAATCTCTATCTTTAATCGGCTGTAAAAATAGCAAATTATCTTTAGAACTGGTATTTTTTTTCAGGTTTTAGTGTAATTTAGTAACCTGCTTTTATACCGCAACCTTATCCTTATACCACGGGAAGTCGTAACATTTATGTGTAAAACCGTTAATCGGAAGTTGTGGGTGTATGTGTTTATAAACGGGCACTGTTGAAGTAGTATTTTTCCCCTGTAGTTCGAGTAGTGCTTATTTATTGGTTAAATCATAGAGCAAGGAACCTTGCTCTATGGTTAAATGGTTGCATAGTGTATTAATTTCCCCTTCATAGTGCGTTTGATGTATGAATTGAAAGCACCTTTATGCGAGTGTTACCTCGGTTAATCAGCCTATGCACTTGCCCAGCACCCTTCCCGCCCCTCGCAATTTTGCTATTCGTTTGTTGAAAGTACATGTAATTAGTACATGTAGCAATTTATTATAATCAAGATGGGAATATTGTACATAGTGTAAAAGTATTTCTGCGTTATTTTGTTTCATAAATATCAAGATGTAGGCACCTTCCATGTTATCATTAAAAACTACCTTTGGAAGAAACAGAAACCAATTTCTCGGGTTTGTTTTTCGTTTTTCGTAAACATGTGGAACATTTACAATAAACGCTGGTATATACTACTCGCAATTCTTGGGTTTCACTTGGCTTAACAACCGGTTGCTATCCGCCATTACTGTGTCTATACTATGGCACGCCAAAGCGAAAAATCAATCAACACTAATTTTATGTTGACACATATTCTCGCAAATGTTGCGCAAGAAGAAGAAGGTTGGCATGACTTTTATATCTTGATAGACTGTTTAAAACGGGCATACCGTGCTTTTGTTGGCAAGTTTAAAAAAATGTTGAGACTTGTTTTTCAGTGTTGAATTATTTCCGATTTGGTGTGCCATACGCGTGACGTCAACTATCATATCCGCCATTACTGTATCCATACTATAATGGCGGATACCAACCGGTTGTCAAGCCAAGTGAAACCCAAGAATAGGTGAGTTAGCGGGTGATTTCGACTTAAAGGAGCGTACCAGATCACATTTTTGAGCACCCCATTTCCCCAATGGGTGTTGAGATTTTAATACCATGTGTTACATTTTCTTATTACCATTCTGAAATGTCAAGAATCCACCGAAGTTGAGTAAAACTAATTTATCCGGTTACATAAAGCAGTGCAGTGATAACACCAACCTTTTTGCTTCCACATCCAAATTGGGGATTGCAAATTTCCTGGTTTTCCCCCATGGTTAGTATTTTGGGGAAGTATTTCACACGACTGCTAAGTTAAAACGAAATCCATTTTCTGTAAACAAAATCTGGTACGCTCCTTTAATACTCCAATGTGAACATGGTCCGTCTCCGTTTTGCATACTATCAATAGGTCTACAATTAGTTTGGTTACGAGTGAATGTCTGTTTATAAGTGTAAACTATCTTGTACCCCTAAAAAAGTGCACGTCACACTGCCCGTTCGAAATAAAGGTGCGTACCCCGGTTTCTTTGAGGAATTTAGCCGACCATTAATATATAACAACATAGCAACGCGTCTAGCAACCTGACGGTGCGTATAATCAGTGGGTACATTCCCAAAGGAGGAATTAAAGGCCAGATCGTCAGCAATGCGCGCGCGCCAAATTCGTGCCACGAAATACGCAGCTCCATAGCAAAGTCATGGAGCTGCGTATTTCGTGGCACGAATTTGGCGTGCGCGCATTGCTGACGAGCCTGTGCCTTTAAAGTAAACATTTCCTGGATGAATTTAGGAAAGTTTTCGGCATCTCTTTCTTGTCTCCTTTGTTCCGTTCTGCGCGGTGGTCTGTCGGCGACATTGTGCAACATTTGGCAACAACCCAAAGTTAACTTCAGAAGTTTGGCTCTGGCCACGTTTTAATTGGCCTTATTCATGAGTCGGCCATCTTTAATCCAGAGCGAGGCGAACCCTGTAGCAACGGTAAACAACTCCGTGACAACACGTACAAACCGTGCACAAAGTTAATTGCCAACACCCTTCTCAGCAAGAATTCGGCAGAAATACCTTGGTAGGTTAGCAAAATATTGATAGAGTACGTTCGCTAGCAAAAAAACTGTTCGGAGAACTTCAGACGGGGTTATTTGGAGGGATTTGTTCGCGATTTCGAGACGATCGACGAGTACTTCCGCATACGCGCACTGTAAAAATAAGTTAGTCAAAATAGCGTTAATTAGTCATATCATACATCATTTTGACTTAAATTAGTCAAAATATGTATCATATGACTAATTAATGTTATTTTGACTAACTTATTTTTACGCACCGTGGCTTGCAGGCAAGCGGTCTGTATGCACGGTCAATGAATAAATAATGTATATATAGTTGATTTACAAACAACATGACGGGCGTTCGCGTTGTAAATCGAAAACCACAACAAAAAACACTCATTGTTGTCATTTAACTTCTGTGAATGATAAAGTGACACGTTACTTTAAGTTTTACCGAGGTTTTATGTGGCAAAGGACATTTATGGCCCGAAAATAAATCCATTAGTATACAGACGTGCGGAAGAATTACCACAATGCAATGTTAAAGGCAGTATACATGATTGGTATCTCGAAAATCAGAAATGTTCACAGATTTACGCCTAACTTACACAATATTAACATGATGACCGTAGAAAACTTCCCCTGAAATGGTTTTGTCTGAAGTGCTATAGTCTTTGAGGAATAAGCAAAAGAAATAGTTTTCGTCTCATGAGACGAAAATTAATTTCACCCCAAAACCATTTCGCCCAAGTGCCATTTCGCCCCAAACCACTTCGCCCGAGTGCCATTTCGCCCCAAATCACCTCGTCCAAACACTACGTCACCCAAATGCTACTTCGCCCCAAAACCACTTCGTGCACAGGCCGTGGTTCAGGGCGAAATGGTTCAGGGCGAAATGGTTTTTGGGCGAAATGACTGCAAACCTTTTTTTGACTGTTTTCTCATAAGTTAAATGAAGTATGGAGCTGGTTTTTGCTCAGGTTGGTTTTAATCATGCATATATCTTTAATCACACAGGGGGATAAAACTATTTGTAACAGTTTACCAATCATGTATACTATCTTTAATACTCGCGGAAACTTTCTCTCCCATGCAACACCAAGAAAAAAAGATTGGGTTTGTACCAGTAGGGAAAACCTGTGCCTCATATGCATACTATAGCTTAGCTGGTAGAGCATCTGTCTGGTGTGTCAGAGGTCTTGGGGGAAACCTGAGGGAGTATACCACTGTGGCTTATAGCTCAGCTGAAAGAGCATCTGCCCGGTGTGTCAGAGGTCTTGGGGGAAACCTGATGGAGTATACCACTGTGCCTCATAGCTCAGTTGGTAGAGCATAACAGATACGGCTGATAGATACCCAATGACTCCAGTTCACAAGGTTGGGAGTTCGCAGTAGACTGGTTTCCTTCCTCCATGATTATACTAATTTTTGTGTGCTTAAAGGCCCTTATTTAGGATTTTTATCAATCAAATCTATGCTTTAAAACCACTCTACTCATTCCTGAAAGGAATTCCTTGGAAATTCCTTGGACGTTAGAGCATGGAGGAAGTTGTCTTCCTCTATGGTTAGAGCCTACCTCCATGGTTATAATGAGACACAATGCATATGGGGGAACAATGGTAGGGGAATACACTCGGCCACATATCGCGCTGCATATGTGATAAAACTCCGGCTTGGCGTTGCCGCAACTATGTCTGGAACGCAATTATAATTATAGGCTGTGAGGAGGGTCAAAACTAAACAGGGCTTTAATTTGATTGGGTTTGGGGCGAGGGAGCATTGTATTGGCGCACATGTTGGTCCTTGTTTGACCACATACCGATATAAGTCTCATGAAGAAATTACATTTTGTGTTGCTTCGATGATTTGACATTCGCAAGAGAATTAAAAGAGAGTAAACGCGTAAAAACAGCTTTTAAATTCCTTTAAAATAATCAATGCAGCCTCACGCTTGCAGATGTCCGTCCTTCTTCGAAACCGGCTTTCATCTTCCTGAAAAATGTTGGCGCTAGACCAAAATTCCATTCGTCGGTCGTGTGTGGCGTGGTCATAATCATACCAAACATACTACACGAGCTATATAGCGCAAGCCGCCGCGCCGGCCCCCACATATCAGAAAACACACAACAACACCTCGTGGATCGGAAACACTGTGAAAGAGATTTCTCCGATTGTACTAAACGACTACAGAAACACTTTATTGCTCGGTTTCTCACAACCATAACATTTGCCAACTATGGAACTTGCGTCGAGAATATCGTCGACGTTATTATTGGTGCTATTTGGGCTGTGTTTAACGGGCGTCAAAGGCGAGTGTTTTAGACTTTTTGTAAGGAACCTCGGCCTACGTTGGCGACTGGCCGATTTAGCGTAGTCACGCCATATTTTTTTAACCAGCAAAAAAAAAAGCCGGTTATAATTATTATGTCTCACTTCAGGCAAGTCTCACTGTTTCCGTTTGAGTATTTGTTTATTTCTTGTGGAGACCAGGAATTTGAACTTCAGTTGTTTTCAATCCACGCATTCTTGGGACTAAATACTGTTATTTTTTTCTCTCGATCATGTCGAAAAACATGTTGTAACACGTTGCATGCATCGCCATCGTCCAATTTCTAAACACATCACGCAACGCGTACGCCGTGCGATACTCGCTCGGCCCACATCATGCCAATTAAACGCCGGCCGGCGTTTCCATTTGGACAATTATTGTTATCGGCGGCGTGGCCTTTTCTAGTGTTTGTGGAAATTGTATTGAACAATTTATGATTAACGTTGGTTTATTTTTCAAATCCCAGGCCAATGTGGACCCGACCAATTCAAGTGCGAAAATAACGTAAAATGTATCCCCGAAGCTTGGAAATGTGACCAAGAAGACGACTGCGGGGATGGTTCTGAAGAAGTTGATTGCCGTAAGTTCAACAAAAATATCATTTCTATAAGCCATGGAGGTAGGGGCCTACTTGGATTTACGGTACTTTTTGTTTACATTTGAACTATTAATTATGATCGGCCTACTTTATTATGATTGAATGGCTGGTTTTTAGTAATTTTACGTTGGTGACTGGAATCAGTCTTCCTCCATGCTGGAATATAGTGTACATGTGGTGTGTTGACCACACACGGCATTTGATTGGCTGAGCCCCATGGGCTGGTATTTTTGTGAATCAGTGGTGCGTTTTCCTCATTAATTATTAAACATGCCGGTGTTCTGATTGGTCAGTGAAACATCGACTGAGATTATGTAGCCAATAGCCGTGACGGAGGCGATGGGCTTGGCTCATTATGCAGAAACGTAGTAAGATTTTACAGAAAGAAAAGTATAAACTTCAAACATTGTGTACAAAAGATATAGAAGGTATTTGCCAAGAAAATCCTAAATTTTCCCCACTGTATTTTATTTTTTAAGATTACAGCCTGGACCACATGCTTGAACTCATTTAAAAGAAACCATGCATACACGTTATAGCCACTGTTTTTGTTATATAATTAGGCTTATATGATAATGCCACAAAAAGGGTATATTTGGTTATAGGAAACGTGATTTTTAGCAATAAGAAAATGTCAAGTCTTTATTTGAAAACATGGATTTTTAATTGTGTCATGCTCCATAGACTTAGTGCATGGATCGAGTCTCAACTATATAGTGAACATGTATGGTATCTTTTCCATTAAAAACAAAAACAATTATCCACTGGATAATTGGTGTCAAATTGAAAATGGGTCGAAATAATTATCTTAGAATTTTAAATTGATCAGAGAAAATTTAGCGGAATTTTCTCATCAAGTGCTGAAACTGATTCACATGCATTACCCTGAAATAATATTTGGTTTGGAAAATTTAACTGACAAAAGTGTGCACTTGTTTCAATTTTCAGCCCCCAGAACGTGCAGTTCGACGGAATTTAAATGCATAAATGAAGATTGTATACCAGGGAGATGGCACTGTGACGGGGACGAGGACTGCACCGACGGCTCTGACGAGCATGTGACAATATGCGGTAAGTGAAAGAATGTTCCTTGAGTGTTCAACTAAAAACATTTAATCTTGGATTTCTTTTTTAGTTTCGTCAGATCTTTAATAACAGGTTGCCCATATTGAGAATCTCAAAATTCCCCACATTGCAGTGGTACATTTAATCATATTTTGTACATGTAGCATGTTTTCACAAGATGGCCTCTAGGGGGTAGTGCTTCCAAACTTTTGAATCTGCAATCTCCTCCCCCCTCCCCCCAAAAATAAAACAAAACTCAGCAAGTTCATAATGACTCGGTAAAATGAGTTACAATTACGGCGTCCTCATGGTGTGTAATTGTGTTTTGCATTTTCAGCCCAAAGGACGTGTCGTGCAGACCAGTTTAGCTGTGGGGATCGGGAAGGAACCACGTGCATTCCGAGCAGCTGGGTGTGCGATGACGACGACGATTGTGACAATAGCTGGGACGAGAGAGGATGCGGTACGTACAGTCTAAAGTTCCCCCCACAGAGTAAAAATGGCATGAGATTTTTCAGACTTTTGTCTGAAATCAGACCTCTTGAATCATGCAGCATAAATTTTACCACTACGCTTTGAACATTTTCTTGGGGAACACACTGAATAAACATTGCACATTTTACCCATTGCAGAGAATTTGACTTGCCAAGCCAACGAATTTACCTGCGACAACCGCAAGTGCATCATGCTGCAATGGCACTGCGACTACGAAGACGACTGCGGCGACAACTCGGACGAGCTGGGCTGTCCTGAGCCCACGTGCTCCACCGACCAATTCCGCTGCAACAACAGCAGGTGCATCATGCAAAGTTTGGTCTGTGACGGGGACCATGACTGTCTGGATCACTCCGACGAGGGCCCGTCCTGCACGGTGGAGCCCACTACACAATGCTCCAACAGCGAGTTTGCATGCGCCAACGGCTTTTGCATCCTTGAGACGTGGAAATGCGATACGGAGCAGGACTGCTTGGATGGGTCGGACGAACAGGACTGCCGTAAGTTACTTTGTGGTATTTTTCGCCAATAGAGTGTATTTGGGTCTCTCTCTGGTCCAATACAATGTATACCGTGTTACACATCCTCTCTCATGATAATAGAAGAAAAAACCATTAACTTGTTCTGAAAGGATAACTTAAGCGCCCCCAAAAAGGTAGCACATACCGTTAGTCTGAAAACGGCCTTCTATAACCTCCCTGCACAAACTTCTCATGAACTTGCTTAGACAGACCTTGTGGTGCTATCTTTGTCCTACTACATAAGTTACATCGGAAATTTGGACCGGGAAGTTGTAGAGTGTTAGGCCGTCAGTCTTTCACTTTTTTGGGGGACATAAGTTATCTTAGGAGTTTTTTCAAAATATGGGATAACACCTCAGTGAGTAGAATGTATGATTCACGCAGTAAAAACGACTGTTCAGAACTAATTGATTACATTTAAATTTGAACTCAAATATTAGACAAATTGGGATTTCAGAAATGGGGACATTTTGAACCTTTTTGTTAAGTGGAAGTAAATTTAATTTTGCCCAATTATGATGCGGTATATACTAAGTGTTTCCCGAGGACACGCTGAAACTCGTAGCGTGCTCGGGTGGCCCCGGGATGAGCTCAAACCCATGACCTCCTGCATACCAGGCAAGCGGGTGACAAACAAGATTTTGTTATATTATAGATTTTCAGACATGTGCCGGCTTCCAGTTTACATGTGACAATGGAATGTGTATTGAAGGTATTAGGCAGTGCAACGGTGTGCGTGACTGCCCAGATGGCTCCGACGAATTCGAATGCTCAGGTTGGTGAAAATCCCAACCTAAAATAGAATTTTCAACTTGTCTAGTACATTTTTGTGGCAATACACGGGGAAATGTTTTGGGACAAAATGAAGAGTTTTATTGCAAAATGCTATATATCAATTTTTGGCATTTTGAGGAAACTGCCATTTTGTATTAGAACTGTGCACTGCAGTCGATGGCAAATTCCCATAAGTAAAACAGTTTTTGTGGGATAACACGATTTGCCAATAATCTCTTTGATAAATATTGTACTGACGCCATTATCTTGTTTTTTGGGGGGAGGGTTGTGGGAGATTTGGCATTTATCACATTTTGCGATGACTCTTCAAATGTCCCAAAAATGTCCACTTTTCAGACAAAATGGCAGCTTCCATCTTAACTACAGGGCATCGCTGCAATTGCCATTGTGACGTTCAATGGGCCATATTTCTTTTTCTTTATGTATATCAATGATGCACTTCTGCAGCACAATGTCCTTTACAATTTCTAAGTAAACTTCTCATACAAACGAAAACTTAAAAGGAGTAATAAGTGAACTTGTTCCTATTTTTTTCCTCCTGCTTTCAGCCCCAGTCAGCGAATGTCGCGAACACGAGGAATTCAGATGTCACAACGGTAACTGCATTCCAATGTCCAAGGTCTGTGACCAGCGCAACGACTGCAAAACCTGGGAAGACGAACCAATTGGTGGCGTATGCAGTAAGTGTTGCCATTTGTTACCGTGTAAAAAGTCGGCCTACACTGCGACATCACTCATTTTGCACGATTGGGTCACATTTTTATTGCGGTATACAAACCACAAGGGAAGCGATTTAATAAAATTGGCGTAGTGCTGTGAATCACTTGAAACAAATTGGTTTGAAATTAGCCAGACATAACACTGAAATAAAGGAGTTTAACACTGAGGTGTTATACCCTGTTTACACCGAAATCCCGAGGGACTTGAGAGTGATTTATGAACAAATTGGTCAAAATGGCATTTCCTCAGGAGTTGGTCAGCAAGATCTTAAGTTCCTCCTATGTTACTTGTCGGAAGGTCATAAGTTAGTCCTGAACACTCGCAATAACTCGGGGGGGAATCGCCATCGCTCGGCACAAGTTCCCGGACTGTATGGAACGGTTCAAAACGATCGGGGAAACTTTCTCGGTCGCCCCACTTACGAGTCCAAGAAATACAGAATTTTACAACTCGTAAGTCGACCCTAACTTGGTCGTGCTTCGGTGTAAACATAGCATTATATCCATCTTTGAATAGATGAATCGCAAATTAATCAATTTGAGACCGATATGCGCACTTACGTAGCTTAACATGGAGAGCCTCTTTATCAAACTCATAAGTGAACTAATGTACGCATGTGAATGCACAATCAGTCCTACATGCCATGCAGAACAGCACGTACACACTTAGTAACTGTACAATACTGTACTTGTAGCACATGCGTACTGCCGACTTGACACAGAGAGCCTCGGCTTCAACATGGAAGTGCGCAGAATGGGCTAATGCAAAATTCGTCTATAAATTGTTTTTCCTTCATTTAGACACCAATGAATGTGAAACCAACAACGGCAGCTGCGACCACTTGTGCACGGATCTACCTATCGGCCACTACTGCTCGTGCAAAATCGGATACGAACTCGTCAACGTGACTAGTTGCGTGGACATTAACGAATGCAAGACGATACCGGGTACCTGCAGCCATCGCTGTTACAACAACGCGGGCTCCTTCAAGTGCACTTGCGACAAAGGCTACATCCTTCAGCATGGAAAAAAATGCCGCGCCACGGGGCCCAGTCCCGTGATCCTTTTCTCAAACCGACACGAGATTCTGTCGTACAATCTACACACAAAAGAGTACCACAAGCTGTACCATCACCTAGAGAGTGCCGTGTCTATCGATTACGACATACAAACGGGCACTCTGTTGTGGAGTGATGTCAGAGATGAAAAAATCTACAAGTGAGTCGGATTAAAGACATTACATTATTGGATAACTTTTAAAAACAGGAACGGCAGCTTTACATAACTGCCACATAGCAGTAATAAGAAAACCTGTAAAAAAAAACATGCATGGTTTTTGTATATGAATAAATTGTAAAGCGGACACTTATTTAAAACAAATGTCAGTTTCTCCCACAAAGTTTCAATTTTACATGAAAAAAAAAAATCATGTGGCTTTTGTTACCATTGCTATCAACACTTCTAGTCATTTTTATCTTGTCAACTCGTCAAGTAAAATTTTGGGTAACTTAAAATGATGTATTGGGGCTTTATCACATTTTTAAAGAAAGTTACTGCAATTAACCCCTGTTAACACTGTTCTATCGTAACTCTTCTGTGCATCCACAATTGAATTTATTTTCGGCCTTTAGATTTTTCTTGGCCACGTAAAACCTTGGTAAAACTTAGTGACAGATCACATCATAATTCAGTTTCACTCGGACGTTACATGACCACAATGTGTTTTGTCATGGTTTTAGATTACAATACTTGTCCACATGGGACTTTCCAGCAATGTCAATTTGACAATGTAATCCTTCCACAACCTAGTGTAAAAATTACAAAGGATTCCTTTCGACCATTAATTTTATCAAAAAATATTTTTAAATAAAAAGGTAAACAATTGTGGTTTGTCCAACATGCATTATACAAGAAAAAAAAACCACTATTTTTTTCTTGTACTATTCGAGTAGATTAGACTTGCATTTTTCCAGAAATTAAAAACCAGCTTTCGTTAATATTTACAGGGGCACCATACATGCCGAAGGCGAGCAAACCGGCGTTAAACTAATGGACCGCGTGGATACAGCCGACGGTATCGCAATGGATTGGATCCATCGTAAAGTCTACTGGACCGACACCGGTAACAATAGCGTCGGCGTGACAGACTTTGATACCGGCCGCAGCAAGACTTTGTTCCCCGATGACCACGATGAACCACGCGCCATTGTGGTTGACCCAGAAACTGGGTAAGGATTTTGTGAAGGCTAATTTTTAAGAAGCCGTCTTGTTCTCAAGGGTGAATTTCTGTGCACGTGTGCAACTTTTCATTAAATTGGTTCAGTTATTGGTTTTCTTTTTTTCTTGGACTAGTATATTGAGTAGCAAATGCACCACTGTCTTTCAGCAGAAAGGACGCTGAACTTAAATTGTGACCCGACGGTGCGAAATGAGTCAAATTTTGCACAGTCTGGGCCAACCTTTTGCCAAGTTTTTGCAACCATGCAGTTGTAGAAATCAACAACCGATCTAGGCCCATTAAAATGTGAAAATACAATGGAAATTTCGGCTGGTATCCAAACATTTCAGGCAGTACCTCGAGTACTCCCCAGAATGTCCATACTAACAAACTCCACATCCCCATTGTGACATGCATGGATGTGTATTTGATTTCCATTAATTGTCACAAACATGGCCACCGGTCTAAGGCAATAAGTTAAAATAATGCAATGAGGGATTGCAATTTGACAACCATATTTGTTCCAAACACACAGCTACATGTTCTGGACCGAGTGGGGATATCAGCCGAGCATTCAGCGCGGCGGCATGAATGGCGAAGCTCGCACGTCCATCGTAACCGTGCAGATAGCGTGGCCCAACGGCATCACCATCGACTACGCCAGCGAAATGCTCTACTGGGTCGACGCCAAACTGCACATGCTCAGTACCGTTGATTTCACCGGCCATAACCGACGTACGATCATCAACAGCTACTCCATCTTGCCTCACCCGTTCTCGATCACCGTCTTCGAGGATTATGTCTACTGGACTGACTGGACGCGTAAGTCTATCACCCGTGCCAACAAGTTCGACGGAGCTGACCGTGAGAATCTCAGAAGTCAGCTTCATGCACCGATGGATATCCAAATTTACCATCCACTGAGGCAACCAAATCGTAAGTCGCTCAGCTTATAAACAGATCTGCCATATTGGTAAAACTGCAAGGCTTCTCTCCTCCAATATTTTCAGCTAAAAAAAGTGAAATCATTTCCCATTTTACTCGCCCTAAACCAATGGTTTTTGGATCTCCCACTGGCATTAATAAGCTTTTCAGGAATTACACTTCCATCAAGGTACACTCCTGCGCAGTGGTTTTTCTGCACCAAACCACTGCTCAACTTTGCATGAGATTCTGCAAAGAGCTGCAGGACATCAACCAAGCCTGAATAACACTTGCCATGATTGACCAGATGTCAGGTGACATGTTTACTGTGTCGGGTGACGGAATCAGGCCGTTCACAGCAAGTGTTATTCAGGCTTGGTATTGGATGACGTCACGCAGCTCTTCGAAGGATCTCATGCGAAGGTGAGCAGTGGTTAGGTGCAGAAAACCACTGCGCAGGAGTGTACCATCAAGGATGCTTGAAGATTACTAAAAAACACAAATTACAAGTATTTAATGTTTTTGAAATGTAGATTCAAAATTTCGTACGTCACCGGAATCACTTACAGCCACTAAATTGGTGATAATTTAGATCGTTCTTCTGAAGAGATAATTTAATTTCCAGTTGGGCTAAAAACACTAGTTGCCATAAACTGGGGGTAAAAAAGTAATTGGATTTGAGAAGAGAAAAAATCCAAACTTAGAAGTGTGGATTTTGTGACAACACATTTTCCAGCCAGTCTCGTGTGTGTTTTGTACAAGGTCTGAAGCCATGATCAAAGTACCTCTCAATTCCCTCCCTTTTTTTACAGGCACCTCAAGCCACTGTGGTACCAACAATGGAGGCTGTTCTGATCTCTGCGTGGCCGCCCCTCAAATCACTGACAGTTCCGCTCGTTACTCCTGCCTGTGTCCCGACGGCGTGGACCTCCTGCCCGACCAGCGTACATGCCGAGGTTCCTTCAACACCGAACCCACGACAATTACCAAACTGCCGCACAAGGGCCCAAGCCCCTCGGCCACGCCAACCAAACGCAACAAAATCCCCGACGCGCCGGAGGTCACAACTGAATCAAACGTCATCAATCCGGCGCCGCATCCGTCCAGCATCAACCATGCTAAAGTTGTTGTGCCCATTGCTGTCATATTGTTTATCCTTCTCTGTCTACTAGTGGTCGTGGGCATTTTCTTATACAGGTGGGTTTTTTTGGAATTGGAAAAATTCCTGCATTTGTACCCTTTAAGTTGTGTGGCATGTTATCTTGTTGCATACAGTAAAATTTACCCAAACTTAATCACAAGTTAAAAGTTAAGCTTATTTTTTTTGGCTATGTGGTTAATGTTTTATCAAGATTTTGATTTTCGACCAATCACTTTGGCAGTCTACCCATTTATTTTTTAAAGTTGTAGAAAGAACTCCTAAGCTTTATAATGATGCTTGTTTTAAGTTCATACGATATTCAAATTATGGTTACCGTTCTCTTAATCTAGCCATCTCCAAATATACATGTGTGCAAAATCTGGGTTTAAAGTCAAATGACCCAGAATTAATCCAATTAAAAAAGGTTACGATATGAATCTCCACAGCAACCACAATACATGAATTGACAAAATGAAGTTTGCAAACTTTACGGCCCGTTTGTGGTAGACAGCAGGGTTGTAGTAGTCCATCATAGCCGATAAAATCACAAGTCCAATAACAAGAAGCAAAGGATAAACGGGCACAAAAGAATGTTTTTGTTGCATTTCATTTAAATAGCTTGTAACTTGAATTAGGACCCAAAACATTTCCCCGCACCCATTTTCACACCAACAGAAAGTACTACAAGAGCACCAAGCGCACAATGCATTTTGACAACCCCGTGTACCGAAAGACAACCGAGAATCAGGTCTGCCTATCACAGCCCATGCAGTATGAACACAACCCGGGCAAGGCATACAAGCCGGTAAGTGTCTATAGGCTCAAAGGCACGAGGGTACTTTTGCCGTAGCACATTTACTGGACTTGGCTGTACCAGGATTACACAGGAAAAGTTTCATAATTACTATATTGTGTTACAATTGTAAAACCAAACGACAACTGTGGGCACACGACATACTTATCGTAATCGCACTGTAATAAAGTCCAGTCTCGCAAGTCCATTATGAGATCGAGTGTAATAATCATTACAGCCTAGACAGACATGCATGTTTGATCGGCAAGCATCTGAATTACTGCGAGGTTTTCTATTATGCCATTCAGTACGGCGTGTCAAAAAGAAAATGCTACTCTGAGCATTTCATGTCATTTTTAATAAAAAACGCTTGATCTTAAATGGCAGCTGGGGCTGTTTACTCTCTTGGGAGCTGAGAAGATTTAATTTAAGGAACGCTATAAAGAGTCCAATGACCAGGGCCCAATTTCATAGAGTTGCTTAAGCGTTAGCTGAAAACGTGTGCTTACTGTAGCAGAAAAGTTGTGCTAAGGCTATTTCATGGCCGCGGCGTGCTTAAGCATGCGCGCGCTTGGAAACCGCCATTGTTGCGTCACTATCTGGCTCTGCGTTTAAGGCAGGTTTTCAGTTGCTTACCGTTAGCGATGTCTATGAAATAGCCTGACGCTCGGTTAACGGAAAATGGGCTGTTAAACAGCTCTATGAAATTGGGCCCAGGGGTAATAAATGACTTTATAATAAGTTGAGTCTTGGTTTTTCTTTCCCTGGCAGATTATGAATCCAGATGCCTTGGAGAAAGGAGTTTGAGGAAGACCAATTTTGTCATCGGTGCAAAGCAGGCATGTTCCCCACCTATTTTCACGTAAACTAAAAATCTGAAAAGCCAGTAAAAAAAATGAAAGATTATCAAAAGCGATAAAAAGCATTTGCATTTTTCCCACGTGTAGAGAAAGACAACTAGCACGTTTTGGAGAGGTAAAATGTACTGGCAAATAAAAAGGTAGTTAGGAGGTAGGTAGATTTTAGCACTTGGTGGGGTAGTGCTATAAGCTTAATGTTTTCCGAGAGCCTAAATTGTACCGATGACAATTCTAAGCAGTCAAATTGAATTATTGAAGAAAGGATTAATAAGTTCTGAAGCATGACACGAGAGAAATGTTGTGTGAAACATACGAAAATGTACAGAATTGAAAAATGCACTGTAAAACAGATTTTTTTCTTTTCCTTTTTTGTAACTTTATTAGAAGTGCACTTTTGCTTTAAAATTGTTGTGATTGTTGAGGGGTGGGGTGTTGGGGTGGAATGTTTTGGTTGTAAAAGATGTTTGGTGATTGTGCTTCGGCAAGGACGCGATGTAGCTGTGTTGAAATGCAGCCGATATATGATGGGGAGCAAAAATACTCCATGACCTTAAATTGCCGTGGGCTAGGATGAGCGATCGAAAGTAAATGAAATAATGGGGGGGAAAAGTGCTGCTTGACATATATAGAATGTAAACATTTGCCCGTTTACAGCAACTCTTTGCAGTACAATTTGTAAATGCTAGTTTATTGTTGTTGGTGCAGTTATATATATGCAAATGCAATGCAAAAAGTGTTAGTTGTGTATTTAAAAAACAAATAAAAAAACAAAAAAAAAAGCTGCCAGGGCAACAAGAAAAATATTGATTTTGTTTTTTGGTTTTTTGGGGGAGGGGGGGGGGGGGGGGGGGTGATTTCTGATCGTAAGGCAGTTGAGAAATGGGAGTTTAATTAATTACACATGCATTGATGTAAAGACCTTTTGCAATAGATGGTCCAAGTGTGATGTGTTGCCAATGTAATTGGCTCAAAACATTATGGCCGTCGGGGGGGAAAAAAGTACCATTGCAGAAGCATGGGAATGCTTAAATATTGCAATTTGCATCCATTCAAAAAGCAAGGATAAACGTTTATACACTTTCGAAGAACGTTTAAAGCTGGTTATTTTGTGCTTCAATTCCAGAACTATGCAGTTAAAATTAAGAAACGCTGAGTACCAACCAGATTAATCCATCTGTGCACTTGTTATTCACGTACTGGTATCGTCGAACAGATGCAAAGTACTGCACTTAGCTGTAAATTGGGAAAAAACGTATTTATTGATATGGGTTGTCGATATAAATGGATTATAAATATTTGGCAACATCTCGGATCGGCAACCTGAGGTAAAAATTATCACACAAGATTTTTTCCAAGTGGTCAAAACGGGCCAAAATTTATGACACTTGAGCCATTGTGGAGTACGTAACGTATGTAAATAAAATTAAGTATGCTTTCGTGTCCACTCAAATTGTAAATATACAAAGAGAAAGACATTGACCAGTACATGTAATTAGAACGCCCGAAGCTCAGTGGGCAAGGGTTAAACAACAAATTTGTTGTCAAAGCGTATTTATTTTACTTCTCGTTAACTCTGCTGTTGAATTTATTTTTTCCCTGTTTAACTAATTTTTTTTCCGAGATGCAAGCAAATAAGGAAGTGACTTCAGAGTTTTGCAATATTTGACCATTTCTTATCTAAAAAGGTCTCTGCTGTTTCCACTTAGTTCTCGAAATGTAAATATATTGTTTGTAAATATGTAATGTAAAAAAGACAATTATAAATGAAAAGCGATATTTCAGGACAAAATAGATTGGTTTTGTGTAGAGGTTAGTGGTAGTATATCGACTGTTGAATGTCACTAGTGGGGGTGAGAAAGAAAATTGTCTTTAGATTAATCATGGAGAAAGAAAACGACTTCCTCCATAATGTAAATAGTCGATCTGAAATTGTTACACTGGGTCTGAAGAAGTAATTTAATTCGATTTTGTTTCTTCTCTGTATTTACAGAGTAATTTGCAATACAAGATAATTTAAGACAAGCTGAGTTTCCCCCCCTCAAGTCGAGAGGATTTATTTAACTCCAAGTCAAATTGCAACCATGTTGTTTAGACCAATGAACGACTTCAGTCGTACGGCCAAAACTGACCAATGGTTGAAACTGCCGTTATGTCAGAAACCTAATAATAAAAACAGTTTGACTTGACCTTTAAAACTATAGAGCTGTTCAATATGTACATACTTGGCTTGACGGAAGTTAATTTTTATACTGTTTGGATGTAAAATGTCATCGCTACTCAAGCATTTTTGTCTACTAATGGCGTCAGTTTGCTACATGTACACTGTCCTGGGAGAGAAATACATGTAGCTCAATTGGCAAGCGCATACGTAAACAAACGTGACGTCATTAGTACATAAATAAATTATGCAGGTATTCTTAAGCAAAAAACGACCCTACGATCGAGGACTTCGGATTCCATGAATCTCCGTCTTTAATCGGCTGTGTAAAGATAGCAAATTATCTTTAGAACTGGTATTTTTTGTTCAGGTTGTGTAATTTAGTACCCTGCTTAAATTGCCTTATCCTTGTACCACGGGAAGTCGTAACATTTATGTGTAAAACCGTTGGTCGGAAGTTGTGTGTGTGTTTGTTAACGAGCACAGTTGATGGTATACCCTGCGCTATATAGTTCCCTCACCCTCCTGTAGTTACACTGTATACATACATGCATGTATAACATGTAGTATTAATTTCGTCTTCATAATGCGTCTGATGTTTGAAGGCACCTTTATGCGAGTGTTACCTCGGCCAAATTAATTCAGCCATGCACTTGCCCCGCCCCTCGCAATTTTGCTAGCTCGTTTGTTGAAAGTAATTAGTGACGTGTAGCAATTATTATAACTAATGGAATATTGTATAGTGTAAAGTATTTCTGCGTTATTTTGTTTAATAAATATCGAGATGTAGGCACCTTCCATGTTATCATTAAAAACTACCTTTGGAAGAAAAAGAAACCAATTTCTCTTGGGTTTGTTTCGTTTTTCGTAAACACGTGGAACATTTACAATGAACGCTGGTTTACACTACTCGCAATTCTTATGTTTCACTTGGCTCGACAACCGGTTGCTATCCACCATTACTGTGTCTATACTATGGCACGCCAAAGCGAAAAATAATTCAACATTGATAATTTAATGTAAACGCATTTTCGCAAATGTTCCGCAAGAAAAAAAGTTGGCATGACTTTTAAATTGATAGACTGTTTGAAACCGGCATACCGTGCTTTTGTTGGCAAGTTTTTTAAAATGTTGACTTGTTTTTAAGGGTTGATGGCAAAATTATCAGTGTTGAATTGTTTCCGCTTTGGCGTGCCATACGCGTGACGTCAACTATCATATCCGCCATTACTGTGTCCATACTATGGCACACCAAAGCGGAAATAATTCAACACTGATAATTTGTCAAGCCAAGTGAAACCCAAGAATACTCCGATACTGTTTAAAGTCACAGGCTCGTCAGCAATGCGTGCCGCAAAATTCGTGCCACGAAATACGCAGCTCCATGCCTTTGCTATAGTATAGAGCTGCGTATTTCGTGGCACGGATTTGGCGCGGGCGCATTGCTGACGAGCCAGTGCCTTTAAATTTAAACAACTTTCCCCGTGTGAACATGCTGTCTCCATTTTGCATACTATCAATAGGCCTACAAATTTGTTACGAGTGAATTTCTGTTTATAAGTGTTTACTATTTCCTTCCATGCTTGTACCCCTAACAAAAAGTGCCACATCTACACTGTACCCGTTCGAAATAAAAGTGCGTACCCCGGTTTCTTTGATGGATTTATTAGCCGAAAATAATTGTACAACATGACAACGCGTCTAGCAACCTTACAGTGCGCATAATCAGTGGTTCCCCTTCAATTATTGGTCGGACTGGGTACATTCCCAAAGGATGAATTCAAGTAAACATTTCCTGGATGAATTTAGGAAAGTTTTCGGCGTCTCTTTGTTATCTCTTTTGTTCGGTTCTGCGCGGTGGTCTGTCGGCGACATTGTGCAACTTTTGGCAACGACCCAAACTAGTTTTAGAAGCTTGGCGCTGCGGCTAAGTTCTAATGGAGGAAGAAAGGTTTAAAAGGTCGTACCCAGCACGATATATGGCAAAGGAACGCCCCTATACCTCGAGACACTCTTCCCTTTTGTTAACGCACCAACTACCCCTAAAAACTGAAAGGAATTCCTTAGATATTTGAGACACAATGTGGGATCGGGAACAATGGTAGGGGGATACCCTCTTCCACATATCGTGCTGCATATGTAAAAGTTGTGCAATGCATAGGCTAGGAAGTTCCGACCTGTCAATCAAGCTGAACCCGCGTGGACGAATCACAGCAGAGCTACGCAGACAGCGCGACAGCGCCCACCCGCGCGCTCTGCAAAAAAGGGTATTAAGTCGCGCTGGCTAGTATTCTTTTTGCGACCATAAAAAAATACCAAAAAACAATGGAAATTCCTGGCGGTGCCCAGATACCGCCTGGAATTTCTTTTGTGTTTAGGTATTTTAATGAGCGTAGAAATGCCACAGATTTCTTCTTATGGTCGCAAAAAGAATACTAGCCAGCGCGACTTAATACCCTTTTTAAAATTTTGCAGAGCGGGTCACATAGAAACTAGTAGGTCAGTGCATCTGCTCAAACAAACGTGCTTTACTTCTAAGTGGTGCTCGTGATCGAACGTGTGAATTTTGGTATCAATGTCGGGCGATTCGCTGTTCAAATGAATGTAAGAAAGCGCGAATTTTATGAATATGACATCCCAGGGCTGCCCTCGGCAATCTCTGAAAAATGCATTAACCTACGCAGGGTCAATTTCTAGTTTTCCAAAATGTTTTTTTGGACTAATGTTCCAATGTCCCAAAATATGATGACGTCATGCTTTATTTACATGTGCGCATTATGGAAGTGTCACTCTCAGGGAACCAATGCCTAATTTCATGCATCTTTTATCAGAAAATACTGCCTAGCGAATTTCTGTGCTTAGCAAAATTAGCATAGTACCGGTCAAAATCATTACAGACGTCAGGTGGTAACCTGTTTTCCAGGCTAAGCAGTTTTCCCTTTAATAGCTCCATGAACATGTTGCTAACTTGACCAAAAACGGTTAGGGGAAATAGGCAAAACTAGGGCATTTTTCCAAATCCCGACTTAGGCTTAGGCCCAGGCTCCGACTACAAATTATACTTTTTGCAATACTGTTGGAGTGAACTTGGACAAAAGACAGAGCTGCATTGTGGGAAGGTTGTTAGATCGCTGTACTTTTCACAATGTAGTTTTGTCTTTTGTGCAGGAGCTACACTCTAAAAACAGATTGGTTGAATTCAACCAATTGGTTGGTAGATATGTGTCCAACCAATATATTTGTTAAAATAACCAATCATATTAGTTATTTTAACTTATCATATTGGTTAAAATGACCAATCCATATTGGTTAACCAATACGGATTGGTCATTTTAACCACTATGATTGGTCATTTTAACCAATATATTAATGGTTATTTTAACCAATATATTGGTTGGACACATATCTACCAACCAATTGGTTGAATTCAACCAAGTGTAGTATTTTCGAAAAGATGTAGGCCTATGGCCACATGGAGCCGGAGCCTGAGCCTGAGCCCAAGTCGAGATTGGAAAAAAAAGGATGACATCCCCAACCCCCAAAACAAAACAAAAAAACACCGTGAAAAAAAATCTAAAGAAGTAAAATGGCCGGTGAATCTTAACCATCGATATGAGTAGGGCCTACACTAAACAAATTCGACCACTAAAATAATACCAAATGTTCTAAGACTCGAGTCGATCTGTACTCGAGTCCCGATTTTCACTGGCTTGACTTGACTTGAGAAAAGGCAGTTTGACTGGACTTGACCAAGTTGAGACTCGAAGGCAGTATGTGATGTCCCCTAACTTGGCGCACTTCGACAACTCACTGGAAATCGCTCACCTTATAGCAAAACCCCCTAGCAGAATTAGTTGAAACTTACACACCTTGTAGTATAATTCATAGGCTCCAAGAAAAAGTAATACTTTAATATTTTGACTCATCAACAAGTACAAAATAACACAAACAATCAGGACAAAACGATGAACACTTTTTTCCCGAAATCGCCCGGACTGTCCCCTAACGTGGAGCGCGTCGCTGATTGGCTGAAACGATTTGATGCCTTACTACGATGGCCCACAAAGACCACTTGCACGCACACACTGTGACACTGTACACAACGCCAGTATGCCTGGTTTTATTCACGTGAAATGCCTATTACAGGCTTCCGTGTATGGTGTCATGACAACCTGAAGCAAACGGCGATGCCTTCACATTCCGGTGAATTTCTAGTAACTGAATGATTCTTCTCCGTATTTCAGTTTTATAATTTATGAAGGTACTTGAGAACTTTATTTCTATTGAATGCCAAGTGCAACAGATTGTTTATTGCGCTAAGAGAGAACAGAAAGTAAAGCCCGCCACGTTAGGGGCCGCGCCACGTTGGGGGACATCAACAATATTCGACTTGACTTGGTATGGGACTCGAACAGAGGGAGACTCTTTTGACACTTTTGAACTAACTCGCGAAACCTGTTTGACCAGGTCTCAGTGCAGAGTTGTAAAGACTCGGAGTCGAGACTCGAGTCGAGACTCGAGTCGAGACTCGAGTCGACTTGACTTAGGACTCGAAGGCAGTATTTGACTTGACTTGGGACTAAACTCGAGCAGAAGGAGACACTGTTTTTTGTGTGTGGTCATTTGGAGGCTAGGACCGAATTTTAGATTGAATTTGTATTGGCCTAAATGGATATTTACTTTACATAAGACCAAATATCGGGCCTTTGTTTTAGCCACACCCCCAGAGAGATGGCGCTCTTCATACTTCACGTTCTCTGGTTTTGCTGCATTTTGGGAGGCGAGCACAGGTACAGGTGCGTCCACTTTACGGCTCTGCTGCCACCACAGACCACGCAAGACATAACTAAAGGTAAACTGGTTTCCGGTCCACACATTCATGTTCGTATACTAGATTGGTTCCAGATCCTATACTTTCGCTATGATGTCCGGAAACCAGTCTAAACTCAAGAAAAGTGTGGGAAAATTGTTATAGCGCCCCCATGCGGTGTGTTGGGCTGTCTAAGGGATCTTATCTGAAAAGTGCAAACCAGTCAAATTTTATCAACGGGGAAAGGAAAAATACGAAAATGAAAAACGGACATTTTGAAACCTAGTACGTGAAAACCAACTGACTGTAATGATTGAATGTTTTAATGCAGAAAAAGACACAAAGTCAAATAAAAATTAAGAGATTCGGGCATAATGTTGTAATACTTATTGCAGAAAATTGGAGCCAATCCCTAAATTGGCCCATGTCTATGCGGCCGGTAGCCTTTTGTCAAGGCCTCGTGAATTTGGGCGATTTGGTGACTTGAGTAGAGTCTATACGCGCAGAGTGAATGGCAAAACAGAAGGCATAGCGTTTGCACAGCCTTCGTATACTCCGCTCAAGACGCCCAAACCCCAAAGCCATAAGGCCTTGTCAAAAGGCTATGCGGCCGGCCGGAGCGATCGATCATTTCGTTCCGGTTTCCACACATGTACATATGCCGGCGCGCCATATGCATGTCGACCACTGGCGCAGAGGTCACGAAATCCTGTAACTGGAGAACAAATTATGTAATTATGCCTGGCGCCTGAGTCCGATTTCTGCCTAAATTTACAGGTAAAGAAGAAGGGGTGTAAATTGGCCGGGCTGTAATTTGCTGTTCAATTTTGATTTTATCTGGAGAAACCATCATGCATGTGATCGATGAAAAGGGGGATATTGAAATATGAGATGCAATTAATCATCCATGATCAAGCCAAGGCAAGCAAGGGTGGCACACCGGCATGACTGGTATATCTGCATTAGGTTACCGCTACCGGTATGTTTATGGGCTGTGCACTGCGTCCATAGTATTGGTATGCTGATGTACATCATGGAGAATTCCTCCATGTGTACATGTAGGCCTAGCCCTTCAAATAGGGCTGTATAAAATAGCTCGCTTTTCCAATCTGACTTTAATGTTGAATTCATACATAGCCCTATGACGATCGAGGCTGTACGGAAATGCCAAGCCAAGTGTCAAACTGCCGAAATCCGAGAAAGTTTTACTACAAATATCGTCCGAAGCACATCAGACCAGAGCACTTTCACATACACCATTGTAATCCTGAGAGTCTAGTGTTTCATAAAATAACGGTAAAGCTTACGGAATCGTCAATTTGGCCATCTACGGCGTCTTGAAACATTGGACAAAATTCGGACAACGTTCTGAACTGCATGCATGTGCGCCGCCATTTTAGCTGATATGCTGGACGATGCTGGCGCTTCTCTAACTTTATCATGTGGTTTTCCGTATACATGGTATAGGGTTGAGGATACTTATCAAAATGAATACGACATCTCAAAAAATTGAAATCCAAAATGTGTAATTTTCTCCCTGTGACACTAATTCCCCCTAGAACTTAGTAGAAGTCACCCAAACCTTGTCGGGCATAACCACTACGCAGGTCATTGAGGGAAATAACAAGCCACAATGAAGATTCAGCTTACATTTTTACAGTTGCAGCGAAAAAAGGAGGCATGCATGCAACCAACCGACTGAAGCGCACACCCGATGACTCGGTCGTACGCGGTGCAGGTGCGGATAAGTGTGTACACCAGCCTGTGCACAAAACAATGAGCATCGTCTCGAGCGAACCGACAACCCAGCATGCCTCCTTTTGTTGCTGCAATTGTAGGCTGAATCTTCATTGTGGCTTGTTATTTCCCTCAATGACCTGCGTAGTGGTAATATGCCCGACAAGGTTTGGGTGAGTTCCATGGGGAATTAGTGTGTCACAGGGAGAAAATTACACATTTTGGATTTCAATTTTTTGTGTTCATGTTGATAAGTATCCTCAACTCTATACGGAAAACCACATGATAAACCTCAGCTAGTCTAGGCCTATGTTCTGTTTTTGGTAAGAGCTGAAGTTGATCCATGTGATCAGAATAAACCTTATTGATGTTCTCAATGCATCAAGGGATTGGATGACAAAATTGCCCAGCCAGATGTGCGCAAACCTACTGTATGAGGCGGACGCCAACTCGGCAACTTTTGTACTCATTTTCACGAAAACCAAAAAGAGTTCAAGAATCAACCTTCCACCACTTTTTCTTATATCAAACATAGGCTACTGACAAACATGTCCTGAAACAGAAATATTGCAAATGCAAGAAATCATCGGAGATTCCCTTCGTAGTGGGAGAGTCCGAGTACTGCGCTTGCAGCTCGGTATGCGCAATGCAACACGCGCCGTATCGCATGGCGCTCGATGAATTGAGTGTGCTGCACTGCGAGTCCGTGTACGCGGACTCCCCGTCACAGAGGGAATCCCTGATGATTTCTCGCATTTGCAACATTTCTGTTTCAGGACATGTTTGTCAGTATGTTTGATATATATATCAAAAAAAAAGTGGTGGGAGGTTGATTCTTGAACTCTTTTTGGTTTTCGTGAAAATGAGTAAAAAAGTTGCAGAGTTGGCGTCCGCCTCATAGGTTTACGTTATCTTAGCGGGGCAATTTTGTAATCCAATCCCATGACGCATTGAGAACGTCGATAAGGTATTTTTGTTTTCTTTAAAATGACTCATCAACATGATCAAGCATCGGTAAGTGCAGATTTGATGGAAAAACCCAATTTAGGAGTGAGACAATATTTAGATTTTGTGAGGAAAAACGTGAATTTGTTCAGCCTATCTGCCATCTCATAATGTTTTGTATACAGGTTCTGAAGCCATGATCAACTACACAGTTAATATTTCCGGTAATAGTCATAGCAATTTGCATGGTCATGCTTGGTTAAAATCTTTAATGCTGTGTATAGTGTAGTTGTTTAGGTTGTTAGACTATTTATCTAGTTCAGTGCACCCATTTCGAGTCAAAATATGCTTGTGACACACCAGGTCGATGTAAGTTATTGTAACAAAAGTATGGTGACTTGACGTTTTTGCACAGCACGGATGAGCAGTGCATCGTCATACGGAGTTTGATGATTGACTATACATGTACACTGATAGCAAAATTTGAACACGGACATTGGCAACATTCTTCACTTTCGAAGGTACATTGTTTCGAAGGTACAGTGTACAAATGTATGTTGTATGTTGCTACATATGACAAGTCAATTTAAATACATGTAGTTGAAATGCATACCTGCCAACTAGTCCGATTTTATAGTATTTGTTTTGATTTTTAAAAGTGTTGAAAATTGGAACAGTTGGTAAACAGTCGACTTGACCTGACTCCCCGCGCGCGCCGCATGTGTTGTGTACATGAAAACGGGTGCAGTACTAGGTCAACTTGACCATTGTACCAACTTGACCGTTGTACCAACTCGACAGTTGCAAGTTTTGCTACAGTCCGATTTTTTTACTATACAATGTTGGCAGGTATGGAAATGGTTTAAAATTTTAATTTGTTTAATTTACAGCCACTTATAGGCTTACCAAGTGTCTTCCACCGAACGTTAAACATTGAGATATATACATGTAGGTGGGTGGTGTCATTGGCAGCTGACGGCAATAGACACTGGGTAATCCCTTTTACTCCCCACAAAAGAATGCTCTAAGATCTTTAAGTGTGTTACACAGCACACTGGACCAACAGCTTTACATCCCTTCCAAAGGATTGGGCAATTGTGGTTAAGTGCCTTGCTCAAGAGCACAGGTACAAGTACCACGACACGATATCAAACCCACTACACTAAGTTTTCACCCCAAAGTTACGAGTCAACGACCCAACCTCTCTGCCATGCTACCCCACAAAGCCATGTGAAAAAAAGTGTGATTGATGTACATGTATGTACAGTCAACACTAGAATCTGTTCAGAGTCATTAGTACGTTTTGTCTTGTGGTAGAGATCCATCATTGTGATTCACTGATTGCCAAGCATGTACACACAGTCATGACTCATCATACCTGGTAGAGAGGCAAGATTTTAGCCTATTCTCCCTGCTGTGAGCTAAGTATTGTTGACAAAAGATGTGACTTAAACAAGTGATAAGTGACACATAGTACTATTGAACAGCCATGCTGTCCCATCTTTGCACAATGTGTATTCTGAGTCATTACTCTCAGGCATAGACCGTGTTTATACTGGTCCTGAGCTTGGGATCAAGATTGATTCTTCGATAAAAATGCGTCACTGTTAACCGCAATGATTCGGAGTGCCGCGTTTACATTCTGTAGTTAATCTCGAGCGCGGCGCCAGACGTTGCAGTAAAAGGTCATGCTCTACATAACTTAGTACAAGTACATGTATGTGTGCATGTACAGAACTGAGTGTGCATGTACTGGTACAGTGTGCAAGGCCACTTGGATTTCGCGGGCTTTTCCCACTGAGCTGTTGCTTTTACCCCGGCCCCGCAATGGCTGTGGAGCGGATGCGGTAAGATTAATTGCTTATCTAACTGCAAACTGATCCTGAGCTCGGGGTTCGACCCTCTGCCGACATGAGACCAAAATCTAGGGGCCTGATCCGAGGCCAATTTGGTCCTGAGAGCGTTTACACTCAGTTTGCGATCTGGAGCTGATCCCGAGCTCGGTGTTCGACCCCGAGCTCGGGATCAAGTGTAAACGGGCTGTAACAGGTTACAGGGAGCCAGCTGTCGTCAGTAGCCATCGTGTCAAAATGGCAAATTTGTATTTTTGTAATTTAGGTCAGGCTGTGAATTTTATCTTTTTACTTGTTATAAATATTTTGGAATCAATGGGTTATTACACTACTCACAATGAGAAAGGGATATTAGTGTAGTTAAATTTTGGATTATTTTTTTGTTTCAAATGATTGTTTTTACCTATTCGGGTGACAAGGTGTGTCCGTCATGCAGATACAATTGTCTAATCATATACAAAATCATTCAAGCGGAATGCATATCCTCAATCAAATATCTGGGTCTTTCCACGCTAATGGGCCGATTTGAAAAATAAGTAAATAATTCCTTTCAATAATTCCTGTCTTCAGTTATCCCTTGTACTGTTCTCAGGAGATAATTTTTGCCCAAAAAGGTAAGAAAATGCTGCCACAACATACATTTCTCAAAAGCTTGTGTACAAGATTCCTATATATACGTATGTAACGTGGACAGACAAAAATGTCACAATTTTGTCACAAAATTGGGCCCTATATTTACTGTGTAGTACATTGTGCTTACCAGATAAATGATACCAAATTTTGCTTACTGTGTTCTTGTGTAGTAGAAAAAATGCGTTCTTGTGTGTGATTTGTGATTTTTTTGTTGTCACTTACTTAAAGGCCCTGTAGATGACCTGTTTTTGAGCGATTCTGCGAATAAAACCATTATAAATCAGAAAGACATCAACAAACTCATCCGAAGAAATTTCAGCTTTGTCAAATGTACCACGTTTAAAAAAAACCATGAAAATCCATATGCATTTTCCTGGTCTTGGCCGGGGTGTTTCAAATATTCGTTCTCAGTTGATCGGGTACTATGTGGCTTGCGTCATGCACTCTGTGGCGCACATACTGCGTGTACGCGCGATCCATAAAAATGCATCGCGTTGGTTATGGAACACGCACACGGATTACACAGCGCCCATGCATTTTGTACCGCGTAGATGCGAACCAAAAATAAGTAAATCGTTTGCAAACGATCTAAATAATTTAATCTTTACGGATTATTTTCTGGTAAAATTATATCATTTTGAGCGAAAACCTTTCATTGGATAGTTGCTATTAATTCAATCTTTACTTTCAGAACTTTTCCCCTGTAAACTCGTCGATTACTTTTTGGGGTCATTGCAAATGATCCACTGTGCCTTTAAATGCAACATTTGCAGAGAAAATATTTTTGAAAAGAATTCTCCAGAGTCGACCAAGTTGTGTCTTCCTTATCTAATCATTTGACTTATTGACCAATGACTATCAGTATGTAAACTGCAAATTTGATTCAAAAACACATTTTCCAGTGAAAATGTATAATTTTGTAGGAATGGTAGTCGCTAAGGCTTTGTTGCATAAGTGATTTAGCTCTGAGGAAAAGTCTGAAGTTAACGATACTATCCCAAAATTGTCTCTTTTCTTACTGTTGCAGATGACATAAAGCCAGTGCATGCACGGTGTGAAATCACGTATACACAATGGCAGATAGAGGCAAAGACAAACCACTATTGCGTACAATGACGACAGCGACAAATGAGCGACAATCCATCGTCAGCCCCAGAATCCAGAAGCGGCGATCCGCCACGGACGCCCCATTGATGACGTCATCGGCACATCTTGCATTCCGCGTCTTTCTCCACGAGAACAGCCTCGCGAGTGCGCTCATACACTTCCCGAACGATTTCACCTTGGGCAACTTCCGAGCTATAACCGAGGACGACTTGTCCGAGGACTTCGGTGTAACCGATGACGATCAACGTGCGCGACTGATGAGGGCGGTCCACCGAGCACGCGAGGATTATGACGAGCGTGAGGAGGCACAGACGCGACTGAGGGTACAAAGCGTTGTGGTCCGTCGCAGGCAATCGGAGGTGAGTGGTCAATATTAGTTATCCCACGAGCGCGAATGGAATATAGCATAATGTAGTGCGTCTACCGTATGTCTCATATACCACTCGGCCGAAGTACATGGGACACGGACGGACGCATTTATCTTCAAGCAAATTTGATGCACACTGAATGCACTTCGATTACTTACATGAAGACGCATTATGCAGAGTGTGATAAAATCGGAAGGGGGACACGGTACAATGTCACACTTGTTGCCATGGATCCACCAATCAGAAACTCAGATTCAAGTTTGCTTGAAGATGAAGTTTATTGTCCAGTTGTTAGTTGTCTGCATTGAACTAATTTTGGTTAAACTTTAATACATTGTACATATATTGTCGCTAATTTTATCAAATTTAATCCAGTGCGGAAGAACACCACTGTGCCTTATAGCTCAGCTGGTAGAGCTTCTGCCTGGTGTGTTAGAGGTCTTTGGGAAAACCTGAGGAGTATACCACTGTGCCTCATAGCTCAGCTGGAAGAGCATCTGCCCTGTGTGTCAGAGGTCTTGGGGGGAAACCTGAGGGAGTATACCACTGTGCATCATAACTCAGCTGGTAGAGCATCTGCCTGGTGTGTCGGAGGTCTTGGTGGGAAAAACTGAGGGAGTATACCACTGTGCCTCATAGCTCAGCTGGTAGAGCATTTGCCCGGTGTGTCAGAGGTCTTGGATTTAAGGAAATCATTTAAGGAAGATTATGGTAACCTGGTCAAATTTACTGGTAAAATAACCATTGGACTTTTGAGTTTCCAGGGATGTTCATTGGAGGTATAAACCGGTATTAATGGGAAAAACAACCATCATATCCGTATTTTCCCCCTAAAATATCCATTGTTAAATAGGGCTTAACAATAACAATATTGTTTGTTTGGGAAATCTGGTAATTTGTGGTGAAAACTCATCATGTTTGTCTGAAGTGCGGTTTGAAACCGCAGATATTTTGATGGTGGTTAACTTGAAAATTAAAAGGGACGTGCTTTGTCTGAATTCATTATTTGTTTGACACTAACACAATTTCAACATTCATGGTCAAACAACAGGATGTGGACCATGGATTTAAGATTGAGAGATAGGACTACTGCACCATTGCAGAGCAGGAACACAGAAAAGGGACATTTACCAAATTTCTACCATCTGTTTCCCTTGAGATTTCCTATCATAGGCTGGTAGAGTAATTATTTGAATCCAGGCCCCAAGCCGGTTTAAAGGCTCGATTCGCCTTTGCCGAATCGAACTCCGCAATTTCTAAAAAGGGGAGTTGAAGCCGGGTAGGCACTAAGTGTAAACGCAAAAGGTGAATTAAAAAAGGTGGATCAGACCCGGGTTTGATTCGCCTTTTTGATTCACCTTTGGGGTAGGGTTGAACCCCGCAATTGCGGAGTTCAACCCCGCAATTGCGGAGTTCAACCCCGCAATTGTCAAGGTGACTTGAAGTGTAAATACATGTACTACCCGGCAAATTGAGTGTCCTTGGAGCAGTGCCCGCCCGTGCAGTAGATTTAATTGACCAATCTGGCACTAGTGCTGCAACACCTTACAGCTCACGCATGTGCTACAGTTGCAATTAGTGGTGACTTTTGCGGTTTCTGAAGGCGAGTTGAAGCCGAATCGAGGTGTAGTGTAAATGCGGCAAATGTTCCGTTTTGCGGTCACAATAAAAATGCTGGGTCTGTATCCACCTTTGCCAGTTCGCGTGTACTGTAAACACGGTGTTGCATGCACAGTTTAACCAGTTAACGCCGGGATTATTTCAAACATTGCTGTCCGTAGACGCGGGATTATTTTTAGTTGAAGCATGGAGGAAGGAAAACAACTGAACTCATTAACCATGTGTGGTAAAGTATTGTTGTTAGGTCGATGCACTGTCATTGTAAACACTAATGTAAATGTAGCTTTGTTATGTGTTATGAACTGTTTTGGCCATTTCCCTCGGAAATTACTGCGAGTGTACCGGTAAATTTCAAATGCAGTACTTAACAAATGAATTTTCCCTAAACGTATAATTTACTAGACCGATGCAGAAATCGTGGCGTGTTTACATGTCCTGCCTCTGGCGTCAAATTCATGTTATAAAATTGGTCTGCACTTTATGGCTTGAATTGGAAAGGTTGACCCCAAAGCAGTATTATTAAAACACCTTCTGATAGTGTGGACAAACTCCAAACAATTGCATGGTTGATTACAGCCAAGAAAAAAATGATAGTAGTTATTTTTAAAACAAATTGTTTATTTAATTTTGTTTTTACACTCATAAAATTGTAGATAAAATTGAAATTGTATTATATTTAGAAAATTGGCTCACACTCTTTCCACAGTAATGGGGTACATTTCTGTAACATTCAAGATCTTAGGTCCCAGTTCACTTCAAATGTCTTAATTTTATCTTTAAATTATCAAGCTAAACTAAGGAAATAACTTTTTCACCAAGGAGTACGAAAAATAGTCCTAACATACATTTGTGAAAACCCCGTGCAAAAATTTTCGTATTACGCATGTAACAAAGACGGAAACAAATGTCACAAAATGGTCTGTCCACGTTACATGCGTAATAGGAAAATTTGTACACAAGCTTTTCAAAAATGTATGTTGTGGCAGCAATTTCTTACCTTTTTGGGCAAAAGTTATCTCCTGAGAACAAAACAAGGACATTTCTTTAATTCTGAGATAAACTAAAGACATCTTAAAGGAATTATTGACTTATTTTTCAAATGTACCCCATTACTGTGGACACACATGTTTCCTGTTTGCAGTAATGGCGTCATCATGTTGGGAATTTCACGCCTGACTAAACAGGGGCTAGTTTTGTAAACAAAGCTAAAATTAATTTGTGCTAAAAAATGGAAGATGCAAAACGGGATCAAGGAGCATGAGAGGTCAATTTGACATGTCCTTCCTTTGCTATCAGCTTTTCGGAAAATTTAGCTAGCCCCTTCCGTCCTCCACGTGACCGTCTTTTTCTGCACACAGATTTGCACGCTAAGCCTAACACCTAAGGCACGCCTGATCACTGCTCTGTTCTGTCTGAGATGGGCGACTTTGGTTCTTATTCGTCCAGTTCCAGTTTTAACAGTTCCTGTTTACACTTGATCCCGAGCTCGGGGTCGAACACCGAGCTCGGGATCAGCCAAGGATCTCAAACTGAGTGTAAACGTTCTCTGAACCAAATTGGCCCCGGATCAGACCCCGAGATTTTGGTCTTGCGTTGGCGGAGGGTTCGATCCTGAGCTCGGCATCAGTTTGCGGTTAGATTTATATAAGCAATTAATCTTTACCGCATTCTGCCGCATCCACTCCACAGCCATAGCGGTGGAAAAGCCCGCGAAATTCAAGTGGCCTTGCATACTGTACATGTATACATGCACACATTGTTCTGTATATGTGCACACATGTGCTCGAGATCAACTACTGAATGTAAACGCGGCACTGAGGCATTCTTATCAGGGGATCAGTCTTGATCCTGAGCTCAGGACCAGTGTAAACACGGTGATACTAGGGTTAAAGTGTCATGGTGGCAGTTAACCTACATGTACCGGTAGGGTCCGAAGTAAGGTGTATAATTTGCTTGTCTTCCTAAACCAAAGTGACCTTTTAAATGATGGATTAATTTGTTGTGGTCGGAACTGTTTTTGTCTTGCAAGTTTCGTGTCTTTACACGGGTAAGTCCCACCAGAAGAATGACTGTACAATCCCTAGGCTCCCAACCCGGAAACAGGGGAAGATTATTTAATTTAGCCCTTACTTTGCTTGTTATGATTTCGTCTTTTAAACATCCTCTTGTGGAAGTGAAAGTTGTTACGGGCGCTGTGCTCGCAGCTGTTTAGAGCAAACTTTGTCGATCATGTTGGAAATTTTCCATTTTGGATGAGTTGGCAGCTGGTGTGCTTTGCTTTCTAGAGTTAAAAGGACAAGCTACAGATGGGGTGCTCTTTCTAAAGCGGACAAGGAAACGTTTCAATGTGTGTGACAAATCTACTGGTGTAGGCTACCGGTACATGTAAATGTAACGTAAGCAGCAAACTGTACTGGTTTTGACTCGACTGGAAATCCCTGTGAGAAATTTCATGTTTTGTTCTGCGGTGATTTGCATTGGGAATGCCTGAGTATAGTCCATTTGATTTGAACCTGATCAAAAGATTTGTCAAGTTATTGTGCTGGAGACCTTCACCAGCCTCGCTGACTCCAAAGAGAATGAGAAGATAAAATTATGATGACCCTGCTGAAATGGGGCTGTCCTGTGAAATTGAATTCACAGGCAGAATTTTATGCATCAAGGCTAGCTTAGACCATCACTTATGCGACATCTGTTCATCACAGGGACCACTCAACCAACAGAGACATTGTAAAAACACTGGGCTTTTTATGCAAGGACACCCAGCACTTCAAAAATCATATTTTGTGGAGCATCATCACATGTAGGTCAAGTGATATTGTGTGAGTGGAAATGTCTGGCCAAATGGTGGATGGCTGGCAGACATTTGCTCAATCAACCTTGAAAGTACAGGTCCATGTACAGTTGTACATGTACAGTAGGCTTGGGCGACTCCAGCATTTTCGGAGTTGACTCCGATTCCAAAAAAGAATCGCGATTCCATTCGGAAGCGAATCAATTCCATTTTTCACAAGAAAAAAATTGAATACGTATGTACATACATTGGGTATACATTGATGGTACTACCCGGTACATGTACATACATGTACTGTACATGTACATGTACATATTGTGCAGACGATGACCCAGTTGTTAGCACTGAACAGCACTAAACATCCATGAATGATGCCAGACAAATAAGCCAGTTCAGGGTTAGCCCATAAAACGTTGTGACGTCATTGGTCAAATGTTGTTTGTACATAGAAGCAGGATCTCTGGGCGTGTTTGCTACGCTCGTGTGGCTGCGTGTCGCATATTTTGCATTATAAAAGTTGAAATAAGCCGTCTCAGTGGAAATATGACCCTTTCATGTATTTCCCAATCATGAGCGATGGCATTTGTTTCGTTTTCCTTCTGATTTTAGCCGCGATTTCACGGCGCAGTGCAACATGTATAAAAATCTACATGTAGTACATTCGCCGAATCTCGTATGTAATTTTGTACACAAATCTATGGGCTTCCGGAGTTCTTATCCGCTTCAAACTCGTAAAACGCAGTGAATTTCTGTTTTTGACACAAAATGATCACTGGTAATATAGAGCTCAGATACAGATTCAACCTACTGTAGATCTGTTTTCGGGTTATATGGGCGTCTAGGGGTGGAATTTTTGAGATAACTCGAAAATCTGTGGTTACGGTATTGCGTGAAACCGAGCATACATAGCGTCGCAAGTCATGGGTAGTGAGTCCCATGACTCGCGATGCCAACCACGCTCGGTTTCACGCAATACCGTAACCACAGATTTTCAACAGTTATCTCAAAAATTCCACCCCTAGACGCCCATATAACCCCAAAACAGATATACAGTACAGTGTAGGTTGAATCAGTATCTGAGCTCTATATGATCAGTTATCATTTTGTGTCAAAAACACAAATTCACCGCGTTTTACGTTTTTTTTTCAATGTAAAACGCGCCTTTCACAATGCATTTGTGCACGTGGATCGTGCATTTATACACAAACGACCTTTGTCAAAAGTTCGTTCGGGGATCTGACGCGTGCGCAGAAGCTAACCCCGAACTGGCTTCTTGCTTAATTTTCCCAAAGGAACAAAGAATTTTCATAAGTAGCTTGCATGTTGCCAGTGTTGGTAAAAGACGTCCACTGTTTTCCTTTGATTGAACTTCAAATTGTACACGGCACATCTCCCTGGTTACGGTTTTGAAGCTGCATCGACATTACCGACAGGATATCCGTGATCGAAATACATTGCCAAAAAGCCTCAATTCTGAGCTTAAACTGATTTGCCAAACCTACAAGATGTAACCTCGGATTGTGATCAGCAATGATCAAGAAATATTATCCGTGAGGCTGTCCGACTGACGCATCTACTGACGTGCTTAAAACTTGAGTTCATTCCTGGTAGAAGAAGAAGGCACGATGTCTCTGCTTCGACTACGGAAGGCTTTCGGATTGGACAAAAAGCTACATTTAGATAAACCCACGGACAAGGTAATATTTTATGATCTTTTTTACAGGTTTATTTTTATTATTTTTTTTTCCTTAAAGCCTGTTTATGTAAACATGAAAAGACAAAACAACAAATCAGTATGCAGGCCTCGAAAAAACACACGGCACCACGGCGAATTGCCGTCGGTGCCCTATGCTTTTGCCGTGATGCCCTTAAAAAGTTATAACACAAATTTTCTATTTCCTCATTCAGGTGCCCTTTACTAAGAGAAAATTGCTGTGCCCTTTTGCACCTGAATTTCGAGGCCTGAGTATGAGATATTTTTTCCCCATAAAAATGGGGGTGCCAATGTGTGAAATTTTGATGAATTAGTAAAAAGGTTACCAACTTTAAAAAATAAAGAAATTCCTGTGCAATTTCTAAATAGTGGACAGTATTGTCTTATCACAATTTTGAAAATATTCAAGAAAATTGTTTAACAACATGAGGAGGACACTGTGGTATTTTTTCACTACTTCAATCTGTTTGATAAGCTACCTGGAAAAGGTAGCTACTTGTTTTATCAACCCTATACAGATTCTGTATTTTACAAATTGAAATTTATGATTAAAATTTGCCATAAGTTACATGTACCTTTCTCTACCTGGGAGTAAGTGAGTATACCTGCAAGGGTTGCAGCCTTTGAGCACTTGTGTGGGGCTGCCATCCCAGGGCTGCATAGTCCCCAGGGAGTTGTTTCCAATGACCAGAGTAATAATGTTGTAAAGTGTACGGCAATAAAAGTTTCAAAATGTCACACTTGTTTTAAAAAAAACGCACTATTTTATTGAATCATTCCCGTCATGTTTTAAGTATTATCAATAGTTCAAACTATTGTTCAATGCATAGTCCGACCTGTCAATCAACCGAACCCGCCGACCAATCACAACAGAGCTAGCAGATATCACCCACATAGGTCAAAGTGCACTGTCTCACAACAACATCACGCGATGTTCTGCCCCATTCAATTTGTACAGTGTTGTATGTGATGATCCGGGTGAATTTTTTGTTTCAAGGCTGGTCGTTTCATTGTTCAAGGGTACGAAAGCACGTATGGCATGATATGACATCCCTGTATTACTGGCCCTTTACTCGGTGTGATCTAAGATAACGGTCGACCCTGAAACATGAATACCTTAGAGTTTTCTCCAATGAATCTGTGCTTTCCGTTGAAAGTCCTATTGCTTTGTGCGTTGTATGTCGCCATTTTGACGATAGCGTGTGAGCCATAGCAACAATATCCAAGGGGGCGGGGCTAACTAGGCAAACTCAGAACTATGCATTAACAAGCCCGGATACACTGTTTGTATGCCTCTGCCTGGTGAGTCGGAGGTCTCGTGTTTGAGTCCCGATAAGGCCCTTACAATTTTTGTTAATATGTTGAGGGTGATGTTTTTTTAAGCCTGATATTTATAAAATATCTAGTCCAAAAGTGTCACAACCACACAACATAAGAGGGACACTGTGCTCCATTTTCATAGAACGACCCACATTCAATAAACATTTATCCCCAGCTGCATTTTAACTGCCAAACGAGCCACAATTTCTCAGACCTAGTTTCCTTGAGGAATAAAACAGTGTAATGGGTAGAGTTACCGCAATCGCTCTCCATTAGTAAACCCGCCCGGACTTGGTCAGTAATGATTGGGTGTTTACGGAAATGGACTCCATCCTTTGACATTTCGGAGTTGAAATCTCCCGTGTGCCCATTATTCAAATCGCAGTGCACTCGATACACTTGTCCTTTTGCGGTTCTATAAATAACGTCTTGTTCAACAGGTAGGGAAACCTACATGTACTGGTACCATCTCTCATGAAAGAGCACTCAATATCTATTCAAAATGTCAGAACAATCTATCGATGACTCATCAAATTGTCTGCATATGTGTAGGAAATTAAGACTCGTCTCCTCACTTGTACTTGATTAATATTAACTTGTAATGTATTACTATTTTACAACATGTAATCATTTGTGTTTAAGTTGGAATGCCATGCACAAATGTACCAAACAAGGTTGTCAGGACAGTCACTACCGCTGTGTTTACACTGGTCTGGAGCTCAGGATCAAGATTGATTCCCTGATAAGAATGCGTCAGTGTTAACCGCAATGATTTGGAGTGCCGCGTTTACATTCTGTACTTGATCTCGAGCGTTGCGCCAGAAGTTGCATTCAAAGGTCATGCTCTATGTTGATGTTCAGTGTACAAAGCTGCTTGAATTTCATGGGCTTTGCCCCGCAACGGCTGTGGAGTAGATGTGATAAGATTAATTGCTTATCTAACTGATTCCGAGCGCGCGATTCGACCCTCTGCCGAAGAGAGACCAAATCTCGGGTCTGATCCGGGGCCAATTTTGGTTCTGAGAATGTTTACATTCAGTTTGTGATCCAGAGCTGATCCGAGCTCGGTGTTCGACCCCGAGCTCAGTCCATTTGAAAGATAGATGCAAATTTACATATGCATTTCAGTGTGGGCATCAGCGTAAACAGTTAGCGTTATCACATCCGTATTTGTAGAGTACCATATGGCTGAACGGTTTGGTGTATTGAATTCAAGACCGTACTTAAAATCTGCCTTTGTGGGTTCGAATCCCGGCCCCGACCAAGGTGCGTGTGTCCTTGGGCAAGACATTTTGCCATAAGTCGCCTCTCTCCACCCAGGAGTAAATGGGTACCTACAAGGGTCGCAGCCGTTGAGCGCTTGCGTGGCAGGCTGCCGGGGCTGCGTACTCCCCAGGGAGTTGTGCCCAATGACCAGGGTGATAAGGTGTAAAGCGCCATGAGTATCCTGCTGCAGGATAGATATGTGCGCTATATACATGTAAGATGCCATTATCATTTGTAACCGTATTCATACACTTGAGAATCCCCTCTATTATCTGAAGTGAGAGGACTCATTTACATGCATACATCATTCCATTAAACCCTCTCAACTCCCAGGGGAATTTGCAGCCTGGATGGATGCCTGGCTGTTAAGCGTTCTTGAGCTAATCAAACACAACACCGCTACCCTCCTCGCAAGTTGTGTGGGTTGAAATCAGCTCGTAGCTGTACTGGATTGAATTTTGAACTTCTCAACCTGGCATCATTTGCAAAGGAAAGAACAATCTATGTAGGGTGATGATGCATGGAATTACTGAAGTCCTGGTTTTATATATTATGCATAAAAAAATACTCATCCATTTCACAAGACTATTTTTGCAGACATTGAAGAGATCACGCAAGCGCGTGCGGTGTTCGGTAAATAAATAATTCACAAGCAGGCTTAGACTCGGCCTGTGTTTGGTTCCCTTTTCGGGAGGCAATTTTTTTTGGGAAAACCAAACCACGGGAAAAAAATACAAAGACTTATTTGGCCACAGAAGGCAAAACGCACATAAGTCAGATTTGAGGCTATGCATGGTGAAAATCATCGGTAAATGGCCTGCAGTTGCACCATGTGAAATACTAAAATGTGTGGTTCTGAAAAGATGTTTGGTTATGGGTGGCATATTTTTGACCAGGGGCCCAATTTCATGGCGCTGTTTAGCACAAATTTGCTGATTTTTATCAACCAAAATTGTATGTCAAATTGTGTTTTTAGAAAGAGTAGCAAATATTAGTACAAAAATACACGTCACATATGATTTTGGCTGGCAACCCATTTTTGCAATAAAGCAAATAAATTCTGTGCTAATAAAATTTTTGTGATAACACCATAAAATTGGCCCCTGGTGCCACCTCAGATGATTTTGTCAGGCAGCGCACCTGGACAAAACAAGCTGGTTGAGAACCCTGGGCATGACATGTACATGTCAGCATATAGGCCTACCGGTACTATGCTTTGTATCTTCTTCGAGCCATCAAGGCTGTCCATAAGGACTGCAGGGCACTGTTCGCAAGGATGCACAATGCCATTCTAGCAACTCTATCCTGGGGCAAGTTTGAGCACTTATAATTTAAGTCCCTCGAACGACAGGTAATATCCTTTGTTCGAGGGCTTTTATCAATCTATCTAGATACATGTAACTATTGTTCATGCTGGAACATGCCTCTATAGTCTTGTCCACAAGTATTTCATTAGACTCTTTTATCCAGGGAAATCGTTACTGCTATTTATGCAATGCACAGTGGCATTCATTATCGCGCCAAGTCATTTTCAACTTCAACTTGTACGAGGCACGTGTACGATCCCACAGGTCCACCCACACACTTGTAGACTGCAGCCTGTCTTTTGACAAACATCTGTAAGCAAGTTTATACACATGTACTCAATATGATTGTCGTTTTGTAAAAGTGTTTGTGCCATTATCCATCCAGTAGAAACAGCCTTAAAGGCCCATTGTATCATTTGCAATCACCCAATTTGGTTTTTCATGAGTTGAGAAAAAAAAAACTTACTCAAAATAATGATAGCAATGGTAACAAACACCACATGAATTTATTTCCGTCCAAAATGGTATTTCATGCTAGAAATTGACAACCGAAGGTGTTTTCTAAAAAAGTCCTGTGCGCGGGACTTTTTTACTATTCACTCATACACAAAATCCATTTATAGATTTTCAAGGTTTTCTGAAGCATTGATGCATCTAAGTAGCTAAAATTTCTTCAGGCTAGTTTACCAACATTCTTCTTTAGATATGTTACACTCTTATTCCTCGAATCTGTAAAAAGTTTTATCTTGCAAATGATACATGTAGGACTTTAAATGTTAAGGGGCCGTCTAAAGTTGTCAACATTTTCACGATCCTACAAAGCGTAGAAAGGGGGAGAGGTTCGAGGGCCGCGTAGGACTTTACATGCACTTTAAAATGTTGACATTTCATGGTACTGACAGTTATGTTGATTTGAAGTACCAGGGGTACATGTAGCATTTCGGGGGGGCCGGGGGGGGGGGGGGGGGGGTTTCTTGAAAAATACTATGGTACTCTCGGGGAATTGCAAAAATTAGGTATGTGTGTCTTTCCACAGAAAAGGGGGCATTTTGGCAACACAGACCATATTTCCAATATACATCGTACATGTATGTACGCTCGTAACCGGGATGGACCCTTGTGTTACGGTACAGTGGAAATTTATATTGGAAATTTGTAAACGGGGTTATTAGAAAGGCATGTTGTCACACTATTTGTAACCCTTTTTGGTCCTATAGTTACCTCTTCAGAACAACTGAAACTTATTTCTTTTATTTTGAGACCAGACAAAGGTATTTTCTGGAAAATATGGTCTAGCTGTGTTGCCAAAAGGCCCCCTTTAAATTACCGTGGAAAGACTCGTAGTATAGATTGAGCTCATTTCATTTACAGTTTTATGTATACTGTGTCACTAGTAGTTTGACTAATAGGGCCTACATGTATATTGATTAGCTATTCCAAATCTGCCATTTTGCGTTGCTATGATACACATGTACATGATGTCACTAATCCCGATAGACCCTGCTAAGTGAGCAGAGTCTGTGGTGGCTGTGGTGGCCGAGTGAGCCACAGGGATGATGTCATGGCAAAATGGATGACTCGGGCCAGACCAAAAATCGATTTCACAAAGAATTGTGACGCGTCGTAAGTACCAAATGCATCGTGACTCGCAGAACCCGTGGCAAACTTACAAAGGGTTCAGCGAGTTACGATGGATTTGGTACTTACGACGCGCCGCACGTCTTTGTGAAAATGAGGAAGTTAAGCGAACGCACCTTTAAAATAACTTTGCAATTCAGGGGCCGAAATTAGCACTTGTCCTGTGGTCCAAGACCACTAGATCTGTCAAAAGTGCTGGTCAGATGGACCAGTGAAAACATTTCCTGACTCTTGGAAACATTCCCGATGCGTAATCCACAGTTAACATTTCTTACTCAATGAGAAAAATTCCTGATTACCACAAACAATTCCTGATCGCTTTAAGCGGGCCTCCAACTGTGCAATTTTGGCAACGAATTTCCTACGATTAGCTACGATTAAGTACGGTTGTGTGTAGAGTCTATAGACAGTCTCTGGAAATCGTACCAATTCGTAGGAAATTCGTGGAAAAAAAATCGCACAGTGGGAGGCCCGCTTTAGACATTTTCAGATAACTTCATTTCTTTCTCCGATCTATCCAGACATGCCCCAGTGTTGGGTAATTTGGCAATCCCATCCATCCTGCACTCAATGACCTTAAACCAGAAAGTGTTTCATATATCTCGGTGACATTTTAAAAAGCACCGGTGGACCACCAAATTTTCTAGATTAGAGTTCTCTAATCTACTGGTCCTTCTGACCAGCACGAAATTCAGGTTAATTTTGACCCCTGCATTTTTTCCACACCAATGAGCCTTTTATCTCTTCTATTATTGTGAAATGACCTTAAATTATTATATTTTGGGCAGGCTATTTTACCAACCAGTTTTATAACTTCAGTACCAGTACAATTTTGAAGTAGCTTTTGCACAATGTCGTGCATTTATCAATTGTTATCAAGTCTACTGTTGAGGTGCATTTCTCCAATTCAGTTGATGTGCCGGTACATCAGAAAATGCATCAACTGATTAAGAAAAAAAATAAAAAAATAATTGGACTTTGGATATGTACCGTAGCCCACCTTTTTATTCTCAGCAGTTATAAATTGCATGTCTGGTATTGCAACGCTAAACAAACATCAAACAAGGTTGATTGTTCAGCCAGTGTTTTTTGTTTGATCTCTTGCGATGGATTCAATTTACTCTGACAGGCTTATGCTTATTTCCGAATAGAGATGACAATTTTTAGATCGGGAAAGTTCAGTTTTGAGTGGTCACCGCTTTTAAGTTTGTGCACCGTGACTCCCTTTAAAGTTGCACATTTTCTCGAGTACTCGTCTTTATTTTGTGGTGACTACAGAATGTTTGCATAATATAAATTCATTCATTTTACCCAGCAAGGCGGTGTGGACTGGTGCACTTGTGTAAATAAGGCTCGTAGGAGGCAATGGTTGAACGCATTGCCCCTGTTTCCATCGGCGCACGCCAAACCGTATGTAGTCATTCCTCAGTAGTGATGCAAAACTCGTGTAGACTTTCCCCTCCCCCTTCTGGAATTGTGTGCGTATGGGCATTAATTTTTTTCTTTTTCTTTTTTGAGTGATGAATTGCTTAGTTTTGCGGGGCATGCATACTAACGCAGTGGATGGGGCACTGGGGGACCTCGATAAATTGTGTTTACGTGACAAGTGTTCGTCTCCTTGGTGCAAGCCACTCCTCGGGATATATTCGAGCGGAGAGTCATTCCATGCATCTGCCCTTGTTTTGACCAATGAAAAGTGACTCCTAGAAACGTGATCCCAATTCCTGGGCATTTTGCAGAACAATCATAGTATCGCTATAGCCAATGAGGATTGTCTGAAGTGCATTGCAGTCAAGTCATCCAGTGTCTCCGGCCGGATTGGATTTCTTTGCTGCCCGGGGATTTTTTTTTTTTCGTCATATATTGGCATATCTTCTTAGCAGACTTGCTTCGACCGTCTTTTTCAAAAACAAGAGATGGCTGTGGCTTTCAATTAATTTGCAATGCATGTCGGTTTTGATATTGGTAGAGTTGTGCTGTGAGCATGCTTTAGAAATCCCTCGTGTGTTGTACAGCGCAGATGAGGTCCACAGAACTGTTTTATAATTTGAGGTGACAACCTCGAGCCTTTTGGAACAAGCATATTGATCGGTGTTTCAAATGCATTTTGTTTTAACCTGGATGTCTAGCAATTGCACAGTGTCACCTTTACATGCGCCATTTGCAGAATCGAAGTAGTTGCCTATTAAAAGAGTTGCCTGAACTGCAATGCGTTGGACCAAGTCAGACCTGCCTGTGACGACTCTGGATTCCGTTTCATTTTTGTTTTACGGATTCACATGAATTGAGTGCAGTTTTAGATGTTGCATCCTGATAAGGCTGGTTCACGAAGAAGTTATTTTGCAAGAGGAATCTTCATTTCTTGTCTTCAATGCTGGTGATTGGTTTGTTAAGTGTTGCGATAACTTCATGCTGGCAACGTTTAGCATTACTCAAGCTAAACATCTCTTCAGCCTCGTGATCTTCAAAGACACTTCACTGGTAATCTAAGACTGCCAGGTTCTTTTCAGTCAAATAGTCCAACAATGTGAACTTTCTGCAGTCATTTTATACCGTTTGTCTGAAGCTGATACAACAAATTCTTCTATGTGGTGTAAGCTTACAATTTGTAACTATTGTGTGTGATGGCCTTGTGGAGGCTTGTGGAAGTCGCATCCTTGAGATATTTTTGCATATACAAAAAAAAGGGTTATAATGTGCATGTAATGGGGAGTTTCAATAGTGCAGATGGACTTTTAATGGAACACACGCACAGGTATGAGTCATGGAGACTGCTGGTAAACACTACACCTCTGCATTTAGTTTAGCTTATTTTGAAATCGCATCAACTGGGCAACAGACTTTTTCTTCTAACGAATGTTTATATAGAAACGTGATCACAGATTTAACTCCTAATTTGTGGCACCTCGTCACTTGCCACGCGTGCCTGTGTCTAGATTATCTAAGCAGCGATTAACGGTAATTCGAATACGCATTTACTTGGACATATAACGCCCCTGCAAGACACATAATCTCAATTGTCTCGTCAACCCGAGCGATATTTGGGAATCTGTAGGGAATGCCGCATTACGTAAGTACTGATTGGGTTGTGCGCCTTGGCCAGGCAGCCACCTCGTTGAAGTGAAATGGTTCTGGTAATTCCATGATGGCAGTGATGATGATGATAATAATGGTCACAACGCCTTTGAATGTTAGATAATGTGTGCCTTATAAATGCTCTGCTATTGCTTTTATTTTGGCACATTTGGATGTTGTTAAGTGTGGGCAGACACCAGGAGCTTGACTTTCCATTGTCGGATTCAGAGAACTACGAATCACATTAATTAATGGTTTCAATTTCTTTTTTCTTGAGAGTGAAGTTAACCTTTAGAAAATTCTGAATAGCAGAGCTGTTGTCCGGATCTTCTTACAAGGACTATTGTCCACAACCTTGGCTTGATGGGATCTTCCCGGACTACGGAGAAAAGGAATCCACTTGGCAATGCACCAACACGAAAACAGATATGCCGTAGGGCAGTTCGAATTGCAGAAATTGAATAATTGCACCCAGTTAATGCTGATTTCTCAAATTACAAGACAGCAGTCGGACTTTGAATTGCAAAGTCGTCAACAGGTTCCGACTTGGTCTCAAAACATCAGCAACAGCGTCGAGTTTCGTTGAATTCCGTGGAATGGAGATAGAAGTATATTGATATGTGGGCTACTGTCCTGTTCATCGCTTCATCCAAGTCACTCACGACATGTCATGATTCGTCATTTGTTCCCAATTATCCATCAGTTAAGTAATTGGAGAAATCTTACGACTCTTAAGTAGCGTACTCTGTGTCATACCCACTTCACCAAACCAAGAGCGGCAAATTTGGACATTCCTGCGGCAAATAATTTAAATGAAGGCGGTGTTTAGACCATGTGTCACCCTCAACGTTCGTGGTCGGTGGGCTCACGCGAGGGCCTGAAAGCCATTCGGAACAGGCACCGGGAGGACTATGTTTTGGAAGAGGAGGAATACGCTACTCCCGAGGTCGTGCTACGGCAGATTCATCAGCAGGTGATTCGGTCAAGATCCGCGGTAAGAATATTGTTTGGTTCTAAAATATTTGTGGAACATTTGGAATTGTTTGTAGGAAATTTGCGTAAAATTTGTTATAAATTCTGCAGTATGTATGTGCAACATTTGGCACCCAGTGACAAAACAGAAATATAGTGGATTTAGTTTTTTGTTCTTCTCCCATTTGATTTTTTCTTTGTTTCACTGAAAGTTACTGCAGTCTACTGTAACTAATCCTAGCATTTACATATTTCCATAGACTTTTTTATTTAATGACCTCATGGAAAGTAACGATGAAAAAGCATACTAAGGCCAAACAAAATAAATGGTGCGTTTACGGTAACGGCCTAAACAAAATCCAGGTAGGTAGGTAGGAAAACCTACAGTCGGGTTACCGTAAACACACCATTTATTTTGTTTGGCCTCATTCACTTTGAGACAAATGTGTTTACCTTTACGCTGCGTTTACGCTCAAAACAGCAAAGGCGGATATGAACCCAGCAATTTTGTTGCGACCGCAAATCTGAAAATTTGCTGTGTTTACATCTCAGGTTCAATTATACATTCGGATTCAATCTGGCTTTCCAACCACAAAAGTGACCGCTAATTGTGCATGCAGCGCATGTGTAATCTGTTTTTCGTTGCGTAACCGGCACTGGTTTTGTCAGTTAAATCTTAATGCTGATTCTTTATTGCAGTGTTCAAGCCTGCCTAAAAGTGGATTCAAAAAACGTGAATCATACTGGGTTCTGATTCACCTTTTTTAGTCCACCTTTTGTGTTTACACTTAGTGCCTACCAGGCTTCAACTCGTCCTTTTGGAAATTGCGGAGTTTGATTTGGCAAAGGCGAATCAAGTGTAAATGGGCCTTAGTGCATAGTTCCGACCTGTCAATCAAGCCAAACCCGCGACCAATCACAACAGAGCTAGCAGACGGCGCCCACAAAGGTCAAAGTGATGCAATCATCACAAACAATCCGCGATGTTCTGCCCATACAGTTTGTATGTTGTATGCGCCAGTGACCGGGTGAATTTTGGTTTCAATGTTGGGCGATTCGCTGTTCAAAGGTAGGAAAGCACATTTTTATGAAAGATATGTCATCCCTGCATTACTAGCCCTTCACTCAGTGTGTGCTACGGTAACTGTCGACCTCAAAACATAAATACCTTTGGGTTTTCTCCAATGAATCTGTGCTTTCCATGCCGAGTCCCGTTGCTTTGTACGTAGTCTCGCCATTTTTTTGCGATGGCTTGTGAGCACATAGCAACAATATCCAAGGGGGCGGGGTTACGGGGCAATTTCGGAACTATGCATTCCCCTAGGTATAGGAGCAGCCCTTGAATAGTACCTACTACATTCTGTGGTAATGGGCATCCTGTTTGTCTAGAAAATGTGGTTTTTATTGACTTTTGTTGATAACATCATAACAGCCTCAACTGGATTTCTCTCATCAATTCCACTTACATACATGTACCGTATGTACTGTACATGTTGATGCGGCCGCCTGCAGCAAGGTGCAATTTCAGAACTCGAGTCCCAATTTTTAAATAATCAGGTTTTATCGTATGATCCAATTCCAAAAGTTCCAATCTTTTTCTCAAATTTTAATTGAGGAACGATAATTTTCAAAGTCTGCATATATGCGTCAGCGGGGTGGGTGGGTGGTGCATTTGTTAACATATGTCTGATGCTTTCGTGCTCAATGTAAGATAAGATATGCGAAATTGGAGAATTTAATATTTGAACATTCGGTTTTTGGGATATATTCGGTTTCTCTCCACCCTACTTAAAACCATCAACTTTGACAGATAATCTTATGCAGAATACAAAACTCGAGCACTCAAGCACGTGCACCTGCACGCCTTGCGGAGTTTGGCCGGGATCTCTCGGGAATTTCTTCGAGGATGTTTTTCAGAACTATCCCAAAGATTGATGTGGATGCATTAACTTAATTCCTCGCTTCTGCAAAAAACTACCCCAAAGGGGAAAGTATCAGATATTGTATTTTAGCCTGTTAAGTACGTCGTTGCAAAAATAATACCCCTGCGGTACATTTTGTTTTGACGAAAAATAAAATTGTCCCCTCTATCTTTTTGAGGCATCAGTTTTTATATGTTTTTCCTCTGACTGGAAATGCGATACCCAGGAAAAGTATTGTATACATAATGTATTTAGTATTGATTTTCAAGTCCAATTACATATCAAGGGAATTTTTCTGGACAATCTTGAGAGAGTGTGACCTGTTTCACACTGATGGATTGTATCTATAATGTGAGGTACATTTTGGTACGTGTGCACTTTCAACACATATTCATAAATACACTGTACCGGTACATGTACCTTAGACAGTTTACGCATCCCTTTTGGCTGAGAGCAAGTCACGTGGCCAGTCTTAAACGGACGATAAAGACCGGCCGGCCAGTCTTAAACACTTTCTTGCCTAGCCCGTGTTTGTGCCCGTGCCTATAGTCAGCTCGTATGAAACACGCACATGCACACAGAAACTGGACGCGCCCGAAGGCAAATAGTGCAAAGTACCTCGTCGTGTGCGTGCGCGTACAACACGACTGCATTACGCGTATTGCGTGCGATCGAACAAAAACAACTCGACGCACAGCTAGCATTTTGAATGAACAACGCGATTTATACAAAAATACAATGCAAAAATGGCAAGACGGCAAGCAGATTTTGTTGAGTTTTACTGATTTACACAAAAAGGTATTTGGGAATAAAAATGGGGGTTTGGCCAGTCTTAAACATGCGTACATGTACGTTTATAACTGAGCCGCAGGCAGGGCCGTTATCACTCGTCCAGGCCTCTAGCCAGTTGAAATGTATTGTTTAAGACTGGCCAAACCCCTTATCAATATTTCAAGCCCCAAAACATCATTTGCAGTGACCAAAAATTTGATGGTAAAAAAATAATTTGTGTAAGATAGGAAAAATTGCCCACTGAAGGTGCTAAACAAATATTTTAAAACAATTTTTTGTTACCATTCATTCAACACAAAAACCATGCATGGATTTTGAGGGTTTTCTGAAGTATTACGTTTACTGTGTCTCACTCTGTATGACTGATACCTTATTTCTACAAGTGCAAATACGACAACAAATTGGCCCATTGACACATTTAGAAGGATTACTTGTGTGAATTACCCATTTCTACTTTTTGACCGTCTTTTCAATTCCTCCAAATTGCTCCACCACAGGCAAAATGCACCTTGATTAAGGTACAAATATTGCACAGTCCTTTAATCAAGATGGTAAGTTAATATCATACGAGCCACATGTGTAGTTATTGAACTTCGTTCACAGATTAATCGGCAAAATAGGATGATGCATTATTATGCCAACAGGGATTCAACTGACAAAGGTTTGCTAGACTTGCATGGTTTCGGTTGAACCTGTTTCTGACAAGTTAATCAAGAGATACATGTACATGTATCCAGGGTATGTTGAACAAAACATGGCGCTCGCTCCCCCCTCAGACCTCCCCCTCCCCCCAACCCCCCCTCCTTTCCCCACAGATTGAGCTTATCGATGAATGCCAATTGTCATTTTGCTCAGCGCGGCCAGTGCTGCCTTGGTTGTCGTAGTAACTAGGGAAATCAGAGTTTGCTGTTGGCGCCATAGTGCCTGTGATGCGAAAGCTAGAAATGAAGAATTGTCGGGTTTTTTCTCTTGACGAGAAAAAAATTGATGGATTACTTTTCACTTGGGATTTTTATGAGACGTGCTGATTAACCCATTAAAGACACTTGTACATACATGTACGTGTTTAGAGCATGCTCCCAGAGTCGGGCCATAAAAATAGGATACATGTATCGGTACATGTACATGTATCATTGGTTACAATGAGGAAATCCTCATATCCATTGGAAATAACACATGTAGAACACATGATTGGTATCTTGAAAATCAGAAATGTTCACAGATTTACACATAAATTACACAATATAAACATGATGGTAGAAAACTTCCCCTGAAATGGTTTTGTCTGAAGTGCTATAGTCTTTGTGAAATGAGTAAAACAATTTATTTTCGTCTCATGAGATGAAAATTCACTTCGCCCCAAAACCACTTTGCCCTGGACTACTTCGCCCAAATGCCACTTTGCCCCAAAACCACGGAGTGTGCAGGCCGTGGTTCTAGGGCAAAGTGGTTCTAGGGCGAAGTGGTAACGACACGGCTTTTGACTGTTTTCTCAGAAGTTACACAATGTACGGAGCTGACTTTTACTCAGGTTGGTTTTAATCATGCATACATTTGTATCTTCAATCACACAGGGAGATGAAACTATTTGTAACGGTTTACCAATCATGTGTTCTACTTTTAACTTAAGAATGTGTCTAGATCACTTTTTTCTTTCTTTCAGTAATCAACATCTCAATGTCTGTAACTGTCTTGTAGTTTTAATAAAAGATCAGAGCTTGTCCAGAAAATGAATTTTGTTCTAACCTAACAATCATACAAATACCTCCCCAAAATATACTATCCATGGGAAGAAAACAGGAAACTTGCAATCTCCAATTTGGATGTAAAAGCAAAACTGTTGGTGTAATCATTGCACTGCTTTATGGAAACGGATAAATTAGTTTACAAAACATCGGTGGTTTTTTGGAGGATATCCTTGAAAATATACGGATTGAAAATGGTAATGAGAAAAATATGGTGAATGATATGGTATCAAAATCTCAACACCCATGGGGGGGAGTGGGGACCCCGGGTTACAAATAAACAAAATAATGTATTCTGTTGTGTGTGTTTATCAGATGCCAATGTAATACTCGGTGAATCATAGCATGCATACATTGAATCCTAGCATGCATACTACATGCATGTAAGAACGTGTACTGTTTTTCTTTTGAAAAAAAGTCGATGAAAAACAAATTATTTTGCAATTAACTCGGGGTGCTGCATCAATCAGAGCTTATTCAACTCATTGTCATGGTAACCATGGAATAAAATTTTGCGCTTAAGCAGCGCTCGAATACTGAATTTGTACCTGAAGTGGGCGTCATGGATTTTCTGTCTAATGTTACCGGTAAGTTGAAATCAGTACCGATACTAGCAGGTTTTGTAAGGGAAGCCTTTCTTTATTTACTGTTTAGTTGTTGCTGATTGAGGATGATTTTGGTGAAACATAGGTGTCGTTTTTGCGAGGCCTTGGAAAATAGTGTATTGAATTGAACACAAGCGGTTTTCACTGTACAATGTACATGTACAAGGATGACCCCAGAAGCTGTGTTTTCTATAAACTGGAATTATTATTTAAGTGTCTATAAAAATGGAGAGAGCTGAGAAAGGAATTGCTAAGAGGAGTTTGAAGGACATCGTGATGGTGAGTGAACTCTGTCAATACCATTCTGTAGGATTAGAAAACTGTTACAAACGGCATTATCCCCATGTGTGATTGAGGATGTGTATGATAACAAAAAAACAACCTTTGTATAATGTAGACCAATCCGGTAACTAAGGTCTCCTTCCCTGTATATCCGCCATAGCTGGGGGCGTTCACTGTATGGACTGTGCGTTTTGTGTTGCTGTTAGAACGAAAAGTGCTTATCCATGACATGCTTGCGACGCGCCCCCTTCCCGTACACAATCCTACAAAGACACGCAACTTGTTAAAAGTAAACAAATGCAACTTCAGCAACAGCAAAAAACATACAGTTCATTCAGTGGAAGCCCCCTACAGTAGCTACCGGTATGGCGGATATAAAGAAAAGGAGTCCTCGGCTCTCGGATTGATGTATAAGGCTCGTATACACTGGCAAACAGTCATAAAACACGAGCAAACAGATATGTTTGCCAGTAGCTGCATACGGTTCCAAACATCAGCAAACAGGGTTTGGTTAAGTCGGCGCAGTACCTCATTTACCCAGCACGTATAGGGTTTTTTCGTTGTTTAATTTGTTTTTGAATTGTATGTTTGTACTTTGTTTTTGAAGGCCGAATAAATACTAATAATAATAATAAATAGAACCCTGAATGCTGTAAACGGGCGACATTACGGAAAACCTTTCCCCGGCGACCACAAAAATTTCGGCAAGAATCACCAAATTTCTCTACCCAAAGCTTCCAAAAATGGTTCCAGACCTAAGAAAAATAGTTCTAGATCTAATAAAAATGGTTTTTGACCTTAAAAAAAAGGTTTTTAACCTCCAAAATATTAGGGCGACACCAAATTGTCGCCCTAATAGACCGTGTCGCCCTAACATAGTTTTTTTACGCAAAAACTGTCGCCCCAATAGGTAAAACATTTTAATAAATACAGTGTCAATGCTTTCAGGAACAGACGTTGCACAGACGTTGCGCGATAAAGAGAGCGCGCAACGTGGAAGTGATTCTCAACAGAAGATACACGTGCTATCGCCGGATGCACAGACGCACTGATCGTACCTGACACGTACTATGGGGAACACGACAAAAATGGACGCACTGTGATAAAGGTCTATAGACCTTTATCACCCTTTTCTCCTATTAAAATGAATGCACCAAAGTGAGGCTTGCAGAAAAAATAGTTTGGTCCCATTTTGAAATTGTTCATTGTGTTCTTCACAATGGCACAGGCGTTGGGCGATCAAGAGAGCGCGCATTGTGGACAGTGATTCTCAACGAAAGATTACACGCGCTATCACGCCGTTGCGCAGACGCAATGATCATACCCAACACGTACTATGGGGAACAAGACAAAGATGGACGCACCGTGATAAAGGTCTATAACCATGGCAACACACAAAGGGTGACGTTTTTACTTTAATACTCAGCTTTACAAAGATATTGAAGCGCCCCCACCTTGCAGGCCGACACCAGAGTGCAACAAAATATTATTGAGTGCACTGCATAAAAACCACTGCAGTACATACATGTATTATCTTCTATTCATACATCAACCTTGACTCATTGGCCTCCATACAAGCTGCCTCTAATAAGAGACATCCACTTTTTTTTGTCTGTGAAAATACCAAACAGACATTCACGAACACGTTTGTTTATGGACTTGCAGACACCCTGTCGCACTGCCGCAAATCCCAAGTAAATCGCACAGCGCATCAGTATTGATCCATATACTTGATATTGTACGCGCCAACCCCTGTCTAGCCCGGCATGTTTGCTTTAGGCTAATTACGTTCAGTGTGAGCATGCAGAATCCATGTGCGGAAAACACCGACTTGTATTTAGACAGTCGCAACCTCAGTTGCAATTCAATTTGTGCGGAGAGTTGAGACACACGTAGACGCACTGTAGGGTACATACATGTACATGTGCATAATTATGGCTCATGAACCTGCAGCGCGCGGTATGCAGACAGAAATATGAAATTTTGTAACTGGTACCATATGGTCGGCAGGATTTCTTTTAATCATATTTCATTTATAATTTATGCAACATTGAAAGATTAGTTGGATGTTTTGGGGGAACCTCAGGGAGTATTGAGGAATGACAAATTGTCATAATAAAATTCTCTCATCTCATCAAGCTAAAAATCAATTGCATTCCTACATGTACAAACAAAACGTGAACTAGTGGTTGTAAATTACATGTAGGGTTTGTTTTTGCCCTTACCCTTACCCGACGTATATATTAGCACTATACTCAGTGCTTGCCCGAGACACTACGAAAAACTTCATAGCGTGCTCGGGTGGGATACGAACCTATGACCTCCTGCAAACAAGGCAGACGTCTTAACCACTCGACCACCGAGCTATCCGGTGTTGAATGGCCGGTTCGAATCAGTTAGCAACGGGGATTGCAATTAATCAGTAATTGGTTTAGCTTGCGTCGGGGAGAATGAATGTTAATTAGGGTTTGTTTTTGCCCTTACCGGTACCTGACGTATATATTAGCACTGTATACTTGGTGAACTGCCGTAGTGGTGTTTTTAAGACGAGAAAAATTAGCATACATGTAGATTTGAGGTAGTACATAAAATACATGTACATGTACGGTAATATTCAAATATCAAGTGTGTATAGTACATGTACATGTATGATTAAATCAGTAGCAAGACACTGTGCATAATTATTTATACATGTACATGTATTTATTTCTGTATGTATACGTGTATGTATATTCTGTGCTAAACACTTGCATACAATATATGGTAGATGTACATGTACATGTACGTGCATCAGTGCCTAAATTACCGTATACCCAGGATGCTAACGAGTATAATGTAGGCCTACATGTACATGTACACACATTGCATACAGTACCACATGTCTCATATTGTAATGACAGCATTTTGTGCTGCAATGATCTGCCTTCCAGATTAATATTTCCATATGGTTGTGTGTGTTGCCATTCCCATTTGCATTGCAGTACAACTGTATTACCAGTACATGGATCATACCGTACAGTAATTCACCCTTATGGATAGACACTACCAAATGGGTCAAGTACATTTACTCAAGTGTTATTGTACCAGTACTATCCTTATGATGAAGACATGTCTGTTGAAATGACGTTCATGAATGTTTCAATGGTGCCAGGTGTGTCTTACGGAATGAGTCATGCATGTCGTCTACATATGTGTATGTGTCTGTTCAGATGTATTATGAAGGTTGAAAAATAACTAGTAATAGTCGCAGCAGGATTTTTTGGCTAATTTAAAAATATACCAAGCGACAAAGGAAACGCAAAAAGGTTTCTCAATTTTTTGATTGAAAAAAAAGCAGTCGATATGAGAGTGGAAATTTTCAGCACACAGAAGCTTCATGCAGTCATGCATAATGAAGCTGTTACACTGTATGTGAATATTTCGATGTCAACTTAATTACAAATAAAATTTTAAAATTGATTAAACTGAAATTTGACCACACAAAAACAACTCATATGCCACACATGTTACAAGTACCGGTACATTAAAAAAAAAGACATACGGTGCGGCCCCACACGCAGACGAATTACAGCGTAAACTCGTTTCTACTGCAGGCTTCTTCTTCCTTCGTATGATCCCCTAAAGGGATCTAGTTGCTGAAGGATTTGCCGACTTACGTCGTTGCCCTGTAGCTACCTAGGATGTTTGTCAGCTCGGCCATGAAGTGCAAGAGAACAGGAAGAAATGTTCAGTTTTAAAGGTGGGAGGAAAGCCCACGGAATTAGGCAGGGACTCGGAACCCAATCCACATACTGACACGGACGGGATTCGAACCAGGGCCACAATGGTGGAAGGCGAGGAAAGAACCGCTACACCAACCCTATTCCCCTCTAAAGTGATTTCGACTGTGCAGTTTTATTTGGTGTTTTAATGTTAAATAGGCGAGCAAAGAATTTCCCATTTTTGGGATGTAATAAAGTTTAAAATCAAATCAAATCAAATCTACTGCGGGCATCAGCATTAAACACTTTTGGTGATGCGTTGGGAAAACGCTTTTAACCAATATCCTGGCACTTGAAATGACACGCCCCACTGAAAATGCGTTATCAGCTGTTTCTACTGTCAGATTTTGTTGCCCGCATCAGCAACAATCTTTCCCAAGCATGTTTTAATTTGTCGTTGCGTGCACTGGCAAATAACCATTTGTTTCTACTCACTGGATTGATAATGATACCAGAGCGTTTCTGAAATAGTAATTGTGTACAGTATGTACATGTAAAATCGCGCACTTACATGTAGACTGGATTGGAAACTGTCCAAATGCAATACTAGAGGGCTTATCTTGAGTTACATAAATGCTAAATGGTTTCAATAGACTGCCTCAGTTCATGGAGGAAGAAACAATGCTCAGTTTAACAGTCTTTAGGCCAGAAAATAGGACAGAATAAGCTGGTGCTATTAAAAATGAAGACCGTTCAGACAAAAATAAGATGTACTGTGTAGGCTACGTGAACAATGTACCATTTTTAGTTGAACTGAAATTGGACCGCTTTTAGTACGGTGTGTACATGTACATGTATACGTACATGTAGTAAACCATTGGAAGTGTGCATTTCAGTGTTTCTGTTAAAGGCACAGGCTCGTCAGCAATGCGCGCGCGCGCCTGCGCCAAATTCGTGCTACGAAATACGCAGCTCCATGCCTTTGCTATGGAGCTGCGTATTTTGTGACACAAATTTCTCGCGCGAGCATTGCTGACGAGGCTGTGCCTTTAATGTTAATCTGGGCATTATATTCTGTATAATGCAAGAAAATAATTTATAAACATATTGTGTGCATGTTGAATTGTAAAGTGCCGAACCACTGTAGTCACAGCACTTGTTTTTATGTACATTGTAGATCATGGTTTTTATGCATTGCCAGCACAATGTATATTTTCTGTACTCGGTGGTGTTTCCACAAACTGTTTTGCTGCCCTCTGTTTTTGTGAAAAACTCCATCATATAATGTGTTTAGCGCCCTCTGTTGTCAGTGTCTGAAGTGAAGTGCAAAGCCTGTCATACATTGTACATGTACGTGTAGCCTCCCATAGTTGTCCTCGATCTGCTTATTTTACAATTCAAATCAACAACGTTTTGAGTGCCTCAAGACTGATATGACAATCTAAGAAAATTATCCTCGTTTTATTTATTTTGTCCCCACAAGGTGAAATGGGCCTGGGGCCTAAGCACATTATACTGAAGATTTTTAATCCCTTGAAGTTGAAGCTGGGATATGTACATGTACATGTACATCTGATAGTGATAGCAAACTGGCACTGCATGTAAGAATATGACAAGTTAAAATTAAACAGCATGTGTGCACGTTAGCTAGGGGAAACCCTACTGTTACAATACAGAGTAAATTCAACATTTTCAAGGATAACGATTTGGCCTCGTGATTTTGCAGTCAGTTTTCCATGTTCCTTTACATGTATGTCCCTGCCACAACTTACTCATTTCATATCGATGATGCAATTAAGCACATTGAAGAAAAAAACAATCTCCAAACATGTAGCTTTGAAGCACTTTCTCTCTCTCTCTTTCTGTCCAAAAAACTCCTCTAGTCTCAATGTAAAACTCATTGGCGCAATGTGTCTGACTACATGTATTTCTTCAGATTCATTGCTTTTAAGCCACTCTTCTCTTGTCATGTGATGAGCAATAATATGGAGCTGTTTCCATCCCGGTGTTGGGTCTTTCTATAAATTAGGGGTCCAATTTTGGTGTCCCAACCCCCCCACCCCCTCCCCCGTTACATTTTACATCTTGTTTTTGTAAATTCAGGACACATTCTTTAAATACTTTCCATCTCAAAGAGTGAGTACATAAAGTACAATTCATAAAAAAATTGTTTAAAAGCCATTTGTTTAATGATTTTTGTACGAAAAATAACACATATCAGGTGTAACGGGGGACACCAAATGTCACACTTTTGGACCCCTAATTTATAAAAAGACCCTGTTACCTTGTAATAAGTCCCCAAGAAAAATTGTAAAAATGCCGGGGTTTACCCAGATACATGTATGTGCAGAGCTGCCAACCCCCCTGGATTTTGCAATAGATTTCTCGTACTCATAAAATCACACATAAAATCATCCTGGTGTTGCGCTTCTCAAAAATCAGGAAAGGTTGGCAGCTCTTTATGTGCCCAAAGGCCTTTCCTTGGGCCACACAAGTTATACACAGTAGCCATCGTCCATCCACAAGGGTTTTAGGAAACCGATCATAAATTCGTAGTCCATCTCTGTTCAAATTCACCCCCATTTTGATGGATACCGGCGCATTATAAATTTTCATTATTATTATTATTATTATATTCCTCCCACTCCCTTCCGCCTCAACCCCTATGGCCCCTCCCCAACCCCTACGGCCCCTCGCCTCCCCCTACCCTCAAGCATGTGCTGAATATCTGCGCACAGCAAACTCTCATCGATCTTTAACTTGTTGGACAGGTCCCAAATATGTCATCATCAGCAACGTTCTGGAGTGTGTCTGCGCAGCGGCTTGCCGTGACTCACGACAGGTCCAATTTGTTTCAGACCCCTTACTTCATTTCCGCCAGGTTCCACGCTTTCAGGAAAAGTGGAAAGCGTTGAGTGTTAGTGGAGAAAAGCCGATGAGTACTGGATTAAAATAGTGAGCGACTTTTGTCGACCTGCTTAAAGCTCGTATACGGGATTTGCAATGTCCGAGAATTTTATTCTGGAACCATTTGACTGGAAAAACCAGAAGATAGAAGTAATAATAATATTATAATAATAGCAATCTTAGCGCCAAATTCCAGGGCCTCTAGGCGCTTTACAGTATAAAAACAAAAACCAATGCGATAACATACATATACATGTACATGTACATAGATAAAAAAAAAGACTAAACGTTAAAACCAAAGAGCATCATCAAGAGCATCAAGTCTGGTAATACTGAACAAAAAGATGTGTCTTAAGCTGGGACTTGAAATTACTGATGGAATGAATTTGACACATGCTGTTAGGAAGACCATTCCAGAGGTGTGCCGCTGAAAAAACAAATGATCTATCACCATAGAATTTTGTTGATGAGCGAGCAGGTACCCTCAATTGACAGTCCGATGATGATCTTAGAGACCTAGATGGGGTATACAACTGGACAAGGTCAGAAAGGTAACCCGGAGTACATGTAGTTCCAACTGTCCAATGCAATGATTTTGCCCGAGATATCTTTTTATAATTGAAAGTGAATTTATATGATGTGTGCAAACACACTTTTTTATAATGGTGCCCTCATGTTAAAGAAATGACATGTAGGACTCAGAAGTTTTATTCCTGACTACCCAAATGTTCGACCATTTGGAACCAGCCCACAGGGTACGGTCGCGCTGGTCACTGGTACCCATCAGATATTGAGTTGATGCAGGGTTTTGCGTGGAACCAGTTGACTAACAAAAAGCATTCGCACTTGAGTCCTCCATGAATTTCCAGAGGCCTCTGTGAATTTCCAGCCCTGGCATATTCTGTGTAGTATGGGTTATCCTATGCATTGGTATGCTGGCAAATACCGTGCACTTGGGTTCATTTGAAACCCAAGTCCTTTATGCAACCATGTATAAAACGAATGCCCCCAACTGTTTTAATGAATACAGGTTCGTGTAGCTATGCAATGTAATATTACCACCCAGTATCGAAGACCTTGAACTACCCATAGCTTTATCAGAAAATAATTCTTTGTGTGCCTTTGCTGTCTGTCAGAAAATGCAGAATCATAGCAAAATTGACTTCTTATTTTTACGTCTCTCGCTTTCTTCCTCGCAAATACATGTAACTCGATTTATTGTGCAATTTTAAAATGTCAATGGTCATACGAACTCAAACCGGTAGCTAGCTTTGCATTGATTAGCTGTCACTCATTCAAAATGAAAGTTGTAGGAGATGGAATGAGTGTCTTAAAAACAGCATGGCACGACACTGACTGAGATTAAAGCCGCTGTCGGGTCGACCTTTGAATCTCTTGAGGCCTGTTGGCATTGGACTTTTTTGGGGAAAACTTACCGAGACGATGGGTACTTTTCCCATTTTAAGTCCAATGCGGACGGCCTAGGACGTTTTCCTCTCAGTAACTTTTCCCGAGTCCAGCGGGGACTTTTCCTGGCCAACTTCTGCCCAGGAAAATTGACCAGGTAACTTTTCCCAATGTGTCCAATGTGGACACATCGAGTCGGTAAAAGCGCTCTGGAAGCGTACGTCCGGGCCGTGAAGGTCATCCTGCTAAGGGACACTTTGTATGCTCTCCCACGGTCTCGGTAAATTTTCCCGTGTCAAAAAAGTCCAAATGCGGACAGCAGTAAAATTTAGCGATTTTTCATTTTACCATTGTCTCTGTAAAACCTGCAGAAAAACAAGTCCAATGCAGACACGGCGCATGCACTGCAAAAAAACAAACGTAATGCTCAGGTCACAAAACTAAACTTGTGTATCCCAGAAAAAGCGGCATCTCGACACAAAATAATCGCAGCCATGCCCATGTAACTCCTGATTTGATGTAACCATGATGCCATGACGTAATTTCAGTATACAATGATTGACTGAAGGGAAAACTGGAAGCGCACATCTTTAGAAGATTAACCTTGTTTGATTTCTGCTTGTCCCAAAATTTGAACTTCTTGTACTCTTGCAGCTGTTGATTTTTTTCCCAGCACTATCTGATGCCAATCATCTTAACATTGGTGAAGGAGCTTTGTACTTGTGTTGCAAAACAGCTGGCAACTAATTTGTTGCCAATTAGTGTACAATGTACATGTAGCTCAGGCGCAGCTTGGTCTTAAAAACCCAGTTGCCGACTGTTCTGTGTCATCGCAATATTGACACGAAGGAGGCTAAAGAGAACTTTTTAATTTTTTGTGCATTAATTTGTGCAGCTCCTTTTTTTCCCTCGAAAATACCGGTACCAGGTACCAACTATTTGTTTGTACTTAATTGAGTTTATCAAACAAATTTTAGAAAACAACCAAATTAAGCAATCTAGTAAATTAAACACAGTCGTCGACATCTGTGGACAAATCAGTTGCATAAAATAACAAAAAGAGTTCATAAATCTCAACTGAGATTAAACTGTTTGAAATTTGATAGGGATCACGTGTGGAGCGCATGTGGTCTGGTGGGTATGAAGCGGGACTCCCAATCAGAGGTTGGGGGTTCGAGCTCCACTTCGACCAACGTGTCTGTGTCCCTGGGCAAGGCACTTAATCCCAGTTGCCTCGTCAACCCAAGCGATATATGGGAAGCTGTTAAGGGGAATGCCACAATCTAACTGCTGATAGGGTTGTGCGCCTGACCAGCAGCCACCTACATGTAGTTGAAACGAAATGGTTCTGGTGATTCCCTGATGGCAGCGGTAATAATGGTAACAGCGCCTTGAGCACCCTGCAGGGTGGATATGTGTGCTATACAAATCTAATCATTATTATTATTATCTCGGGGGGGTGGCTCAGGGTGGTGCGGGGGGGGGGTGAGACTAGCAAGTGGGAATCTGGGCTTATTTTCACCCCGGCGTCGCCCGGGGCCACCCCCGAGATTTTGTCTAGTGGGAAAAAGCCTATAAGGTGCCCATTCATGTCTGACACAAGAAGACAAAGAGCTTGCCCCTCAAAATGGCCACCATGCAAAGTGTTTATTCCCCTTCATAATAGGGATGAGCCACCTCCAAGCATTCCTTTAAATTCATCGGTCTTTCTCCCCCTAATGCTGCCATCTTGAGTGATTATCCCGTGGGATAAATGGCAACGTTTTTATCCGATTTCCCCCACGGCTTCCGTGTCACACAAATAAGCGGAAACCAATTCTGGCTGATGATTAATTCAATTTTGCCTGTTCCTTCATCCACGGACTCTTTCGACCCTTGCGCATTTTAAGTAAAATACTCAATTTCTTCTCAGCATGCTTTTTTCGTTAGACTTACTATTGTATAAAGTCATATTTTCTCGTTTCCATAGTAATGTCTGACCACCTGTTGTCATAGAAATGTCTGACCAAATCTAAGATATTTGCATCAGTTGAACTTTAATCTTTAACTGCTCTTGATATTTTGTGGTTGGGGGGAGGGAAGCGGGGGAGGGAGGGGGGGAGGCGGGGGGAGGGGGGTTGGAGACCGAGGGCGATCAGAGGCCAATTTCATGACGCTGTTCGGCACAGAATGTATGTGTTTTGTTTTGTTGCGAAAATGGCTTACCAGCAAAAATTGTATGTGATGTGTGTATTTACTGATATTCTGCTACTGTTTTCTAGAACACATTTTGACTTGCAATTTTGGCTGGTAACCCATTTTACGAAGCAAATACATTCTGTGCTAAGCAAATTTTTGTGCTTGGCTGCATCATGAAATTGACCCCTGATAATACTCTCCACGTACATGTATTTAGCATGTTGTGTACATTTCTGTGGCACTGTGTTTCTGACAGAACATCATCTTATGTAGAATAATGTTTTTTTTAATCAAGAAGGTTTTTATTGTTGCTCTTGGGAACATTTGTAACTTTGCAGTTTGTGTTCAGTTCTAGACATTACAAAATGTACGTCCCTATCGCAACAAAAATATCTGAAAACTTTGACAGAAAACGACCTCATCATTGAATCAGGCCTTGAAATAACCCACGGCACCACGGCAAATTGCGATCAGTGCCCTATACTTTTGCCGTGTTGCCCTTAAAACGTTATAACACAAATTTTCCATTTCCTCATGCAGGTGCCCTTTAGTACTTAAAAGAAAATTGACGTACCCTTTTGAAAATGAATTTCGAGACCTGTTGATTAATAAATATCTTATACACCTGAATGGGGAAACGTCTAACTCTAAACTGTATTGGGTTTTAGGCCTTGTCGAAAATGTGGCTGTTGAAGAAATTATTTTTAAAAAAGCCATGCTCGCATTAAAGGCAGAGGCTCGTCAGCAATGCGCGCACACCAAATTCATGCCACGAAATACGCAGCTCCATGCCTTTGCTACGGTATGGAGCTGTGTATTTCGTAGCACGAATTTGGCGCGCTGGCGAGCCTCTGCCTTTAGTTGCATTGTAATCTTTGATTTTCAGAAACATGCAAATCCTGGAGGACAGCTGTGACATTTCAATTCTGAAAACCTGATCTGCATTTAGTATTTGCCCTGTTGGGAAACACATGCCCAGAGATTTGGTACAGCGCAAAACCAATATCTCTGCTATTGCAGTATGCATTGCTAAATCACATTGGGCCGAATTGAGAAAGGCCTTTGCTTTAGGGAATTTTCAACTCGGTACACTTATGGTTTTCCATATGGTAATTGTCGGCACAGGTTGTCCTCCTGGACTACATGAATATTGTATGAATCAGTTTTGTTCCTGCACACATGGTAGGGGAAAAGGTCATCAGATTTTGGGTGTCTTAAAGGCTCAGTGTATAATTTGTAGTTACCCAAGATTACTGAACAAGTTGTTACGGGGAAAATTGTTCTCAAAGTGATCAGAACAATGGTACCACATAACTTTGAAGCTGGTTTTGAAAAATGAGAGTGCACATTACATGTATGTTTTAGGAATTTTATATTCGCTGGCAGAGTGTGACGTCAATTTCCGCGCGGACGCGTTCATTTCTTTGACGGTTCACGCTACTTGCAGGCAACGCATTTCTCCATTCGTTTTGCACAGAAGCCACGAGGGTAACATATTCTGTTTAGTTTTTTTGTTACACTATCCTGCCACCTTATTTTGTGATATTTGTATCGCTATAAGAGTAGATATGAGCAAACCATTGCAAGTCATTTTTGTCCTTATTTTTTAATATTTTCTTCTGAAAGAATAAAAGTAGAATACACTGTATGCAAACACAATGATGTAAAATGTGAGCGTAAACCAGTAACCATAGTTACAGTCCAGCGTTCGCAATGTGATGTCACGACTCCGCCAGTGAATTGGCCTATATCTTATTCTTAAAATTGCCATGTTACTTTGGTAGCTGCAAACAATTTTCAAATTAAACTGAACAGGAAAATTTTGTGAATATTTGGCTTTGATTTTACTGTCCCGTTTCACATATAAAAATTGAATACCATAAACCAAACGCTAAAAGAAATCAATCCTCCATTTTCACCTGTAAGTAAAGTTGATGAAAATGTGAGTTTTGCCAAAAAATATTCAAACCATATTTTTTTCTGAAACTGCCAAATCGCCTGTCATATGTTCCATAAAACGCGTCAGCAGTAGCCAAGACATCAATTCTTTCTTGTCAAACACACCCTCCATTTCTCATTAAACATTACATTCCTAGATAGACCTGTGCAAATTCCAATAGATATTGTCTGATAGCAATGGAGTATTAGGACAGACATTAAAGGCAAGCTGAGTGATGGGTAGATGGAGAAAAAAATACTCGGGCATGTGGAATGTTGATGGATTTCTTGAACAAATGTTTGGCATTAACTTAAAAATTGGATGTTTAGAATCTCCCATTACTAGCACGTTTGTTTGAACTTACGATAATGAATAAAAGTAGATAATGTTTTTTTTACGATCATTTTTCCCCCCAGGGTCATGTAACGTGTTTCTATTGAAAATCTGGAATTTTACCGGTAAACCCATTTGCTGGTAAATAGCGGGTAATGTGAAGTTTCTACTGAGCAGTTCTATCCAGAAAATAGCCGAGCCTGCTGGCCTTCATCACACTTAGTGGATTTGCCGGGTAAAGGTCACATGCAGGGGTCAAGCACGTGCATTGGATCAGTCATTGTGCGTTCACATGTTTACATTTTCTCCCCTGTATGCGCACTCGGGCGAAACGGTGTGTGTTTCTATTGGAGCTTATTACCAGATAAATTCCCTGGCATTTTCCTTCCTCGAGAAGGAAAATTGCCGGAGAAAAATTCTCCCTGCCATTTACCGGAAAATAGCGGATAAAACCCGTTTCTACTGAGTACATTTTCCTTCTTTTCTGGCATTATCCGGTAAATGGATCTCAATAGAAACACGCCTATGGAAAATCTTGGATAATAGTGGTCTTGGAAAGTTATGGAAAAGTGACAATTTTGGGAAAGTCTTGGAAATCATGCTTGCGCTTGTCATTGAAAACTGTTTTTCAATTTTTTTTACGATAACCGGTTAAACGTCCCATCCTTAATTTGCAAATTATTATTATTATTTCTTCCTGGTATTCATACCAAGGATTCCTCAATAGTGCTCATTGCACTGTCACTCGCAAGCATGAGGAAACCCATGAAGAATTAGAATTAGAAATGGCCAGATACACCGGGGAATCCCCTTGCTCTTCACGAAAGAATGCTCTGGGATCTTTAGAGTGCGTTACCATTACCTAACACACTAAACCAACGGCTTTACAACCCCTTCCGAAGGATGGAGCAAGTGTGGTTAAGTGCCTTGCCCAAGGGCACATGTACCGCAGCCAGATTCGAACCCGGATTCGATGCAATAGTCCTTGAATCATCTATAGTTTCATTTTGGTGTCGCCTTATTTTAAACCAAAATGTTCTAACTAAAAGAAAAACCAACGGTGAAACCTTGGCTGGGAAGACCTGCCATATATCATCAAGAGTGGCCTCTTCAAACTGAACTTTGTTTGGGCAGATGCCTTCGTTATGCTGTACATGTACATTCATGTGAAGTATGTTTACACAGGACTTAAACATGTCGAGCATTCTGAAACTGGTTATCTGTTGAAACATTTTTATTGGTAATTTTTATTTGAAGGGTGTCAAGGTGCTGCTTTTGTACATGTAGTGTCCTTTATGTAATTTTTTTGGCAAAAGAATATTGGTTTTGATCGTAGAATGAATATTTACCTTGTTTTTTGGGGGTGTTTTTTTTCTTCATTGTACAGCACTAAGGCTTTGGGAAATATGAAACAATTAAAAACTTAATAAATAAAATATTACACTACTTCTCAAAACTTTAATACACTATTTCGCCACTGAGGGCATGGGGTATTAGTTGTCTGTCTTGTGCAAACGCACAAGCAATGCCGCGAGTGGGAACCACCCGTAAATGTGACATGACCATGGAGGAGCTAATTCCTCCATGGTAGAACTGATATTGATGTGAAAGTGTAGCTCTGTTGGTTGGCTACGGATAAATACTGTGTGTACGCATAGTGTATTATGCATTATGATGAAGCCTACACCGTATTTTAAGGACAGCTCTTTTCAAGTGCATCACGCACTTGGCAACAGGCATACACCGATCGTACGGTAGATAAACTTGTCAAAGATCACAATTCGATGACGCCCAAAGCAAACAAAAAGCACTGCAATGTTTTGCGTGATAATCTGAAAAACAGAACAGTAGACGGTTTCGAATAGCTGCCATCTTGTGGGAAACCTTTGCTATTTTATTAATTGTTCAACAACTTAAATGTAGCGACAAAATGTGCAACCATGCATTTCCTCAAGGAACAAAGAAACTTCCCCACGAGTTGGCAGCTATTCGATACGGTCTATAGCCTGGGCCAAGTACGCAAACATTGCAAACGTAACTGGTACCCTAGTTGATTTCCATAGACAAGTGCACAAAAGCACTGTAACCAGTGGCAAAATGTTGGCAACATTTGCGTAAGTGGAATGCAGCCCAGTACTGGGTCTTTCCACGGTAAAAGAGGCATTTTGGCAACCATATTTTCCAGAAAATACCTTTGTCTGGTCTCAAAATAAAAGAATTAAGTTTCAGTTGTTCTGAAGAGATAACTTAGGCCCAAAAAGGGTTACAAATAGTGTGACAACATGCCTTTCTAAAAACCCTGTGTACAAATTTCTAATACGCGTGTAACCGGGACGGACACTTAATTTGAGGCCGTCCCGGTTACGAGCGTACATGTATCATATTGGAAATTTGTACACAGGTTTTTTAGAAAGGCATGTTGTCACACTATCTGTAACCCCTTTTGGGCCTAAGTTATCTCTTCAGAACAACTGAAACCTTTTCTTTTATTTTGAGACCAGACAAAGGTATTTTCTGGAAAATATGGTCTGTGTTGCCAAAATGCCCCCTTTACTGTGGAAAGACTCTTAAAACTCTCAATTTTTGAGCAGAAATAATTGTTTAATCAGCTTTTCAATTCTTGTTGCCCATTCCCTTCTAAAGGCATGTTCCTATTGGACTTTCTTTTCCGCTGCCTCGCGGAAAGTTACCGCGACCTTTGGTAACATTCCTTCGTGTAATTTTCCCATGCGTTTCCATTTGCAATTGCTTTCAGTGCCCATGCGGAAAGCTACCGCGACCTTGCAGTAAGCTTTTGCCGTGCAGGCCCATAGTTTACTGCAGGGTCGTGTTCATTTTACAGGGCGAAACTGTTCCCATTGGACTTTTCAAGGGCCCTGTAAAACTGCCGCGGCTGAGCAGAAGGTTTCCGCGGCCTCTCTCGCCCTGTAAGTTTTACAACGTGGTTGCGGTAACTTTACAGGGACGCTAATGCTCCGTGCGTCCCCATTGGACTAGATTTTGTTACTCTCCCGCACAACCACTGGAGTTTTACCAAAAATAGTCCAATGGGAACACCACTTAAGGCTAATGAAACTCGATGTTATGTTTCCCGTAACATTTTTGTCAAGCCCAAATGAGGCAACTATTTCATTATTCATTATTCATTATTTTTCAGCATTTCATTATTTGCAAAGTAACGGCTTTTTGATCAAAACTTAGCGCGCTCTATACCCTCTGATAGTGTGTTAAAACACAACCCTGATCAATTTAGACACAAATTTGTATTTATTAAAATATCCTTCACCATTTCCCAGGTATTTATGATTTATTTAAGGATCAAGATATATTTAAATAACAAAACACATTTATAACAGTCCACACATTTCAAAAGGGAATTGCAAACCATGCTTTTGTACCTTTATTTAACTTACATTATCATCAACAGGAGGTATGGTTTTTAATGCACTAAGTTGTTGTGATTGTACCAGGTGTTACTAAAACGGTTACATATCTCTTCAGTTGTTTGTACTTCAAAGCACACAAAATTGCCAAAAACTTGACAAATTTCGTGAGCCAAGCATTTGGCCAGGTCAACAGCTGCTTTGGACATGTAGGATCAACGGATGTCAGACAAGTCGACCGTTGAGACAACTCGACTCGAGACAAGTCGACCGCTGAGACAACTCAGCGGACACACTTAAATTTTGAAATTAAAATAACATTTTATTTTCAAACAATTAAAACATGTCGACCAGAACGGCCGTGTCACTGAATGGGTATAAAGCACCATCACCTCCCCCTTTTACTTGTCTCAACGGTCGACTTGTCTCAACGGTCGACTTGTCTTTCGAGTTGTCTCAACGGTCGAGTTGTCTCAACGGTCGACTTGTCTCAAGTCGAGTTGTCTCAACGGTCGACTTGTCTGACCGCCCCCGGATCAACAGCTGCTTTGGACATGTAGGACTGTTGTGAAGATCCAACATTGAACATAGACAGATATTGGTACAACAGTCATGATGATTTACACTGTCGTTACCGAGTTCAACAATTGACTCAAATAACTGCAACAAAGTGCACGTTTGAGACACAGTCGTGATAGTCCATGGCATCTTGGTTACACCCCCTTCCTGTATCTTCACTGACACAAACATTTTATCTGTCTCGCATGATTTAACCTTCTTGAGATCTCTCCAAAACACGACGAACGATGCGACATGTGCGATTTACGATTCTGATGCGTCGACAGTAGTATAAAGCTAGCCGCAGTCAACTTAAGTGTCAGCAGGCCTACGTACGATGGCCCATTTGTGGTCCGCGCCGCTCGCTAACGATAAATACAATCGCCCATTTGTAGTTTGTGTAGTTCTAGGCTAGCACTCGCAGCTGCAAACCACCGATCTAATAACTACGATGGAGTGGACAGTTGTTTGTACAGCAGCGCGCCGGGCTTGCGCGTACGTACGTACGTGCAGGGTTTTGCACACCGGGAACATGCAAAAAAATGGCAGCGCTGTCTTCTCCAGGAATTTATTGTAAATCACTGTTCACGTGCCGGCGGCCAGCCGCGCTTAATACTAGTACGTACTCTGCTACTGGGGTATATTTTTGGGGGAAGAAAATGACGTTAAAAATTTTTATTGGCGGGAGGACGAGAATGAGCAATGTTAAATTCGAGCGCTGATTTTAAAAATCCAACCAAAATGGCAGGAGAAAAAAATTAAAAACTTGATATTTTTGGGAAAATACAAAATAATGAATTGTTTTAGGATTTTGGCATCTCAAACGCGGCCGAAAAATCCAAACGCGGGCGGGTTACGGGAAACATAACATCGAGTTTCATTAGCCTAACATGACAAAATTTCCTAGGCCCTTTTTCCAATTACGAAGCAAACTTCCCCCCACAGGAGGCCCCCAAAAGAGACACACATGCTCCCCAGTCACCTTGGACTGCCAAGTACATGTCATTTCCCTCTTTACATCTGCCTAGGTTTTAGAAAAGAAAACATGATTGATGGCACTAATGTTTTACAAGTGAGTTATTAATCATCAGGGCATTGATAGTAGGTCGGGTTATCAGTGGTCCATGTTATTTGGTGGCTCAGAGTACCATGGCTGTGCCATTTCGTCATGTTAATGTTGACTCTTGCATTGCTTGCCCAAAGTGCAAGAAAACATTCCATTGCTTAGTTAACCTCGGGCACAAAGAAATATTTTTTTAAGATTTGCCAGTGGAAATGAACAAATATCATCGTAGCTGCTATACATGTAGCTCTAGTACACATGTAAAAATAAAAAGCAATGAATCCTACATGTATGCATACATGTATGTTTTTTGGGGAGATTTTACCAAGACGATAGTAAAATGAAAAATTGCTAAATTTTACTCCTGTCCGCATTTGGATTTTTTTGACACGGTAAAATTTTACCGAGACGGTGGGGAGCATGCGCAGTGTCCCTTCGCAGTTTGACCTTCACGGCATGGATGTACGCTTCCAGAGCACTTTTACCGACTCGCTGTGTCCGCAATGAATCTGTTGTGTCCTGCGACTCACGCCCTCTCAAGTCCGAGCGCCGAACTGCAAAAGATGGCGACGTACATAAAGCGTACAGAGTATAAGGCAACCCTTTGCAAGTGTTGTCCCTTCCTTTAACCCCTGGCCCCTACACACCAAACTTTCATCTAATTTTACCACAGTGCCCTGAAGCCAGATCCTTTCTATAAAATGCAGGCCTTTTTCCTGCTTCCTTTCCATAATTTACTGGGGTCTGCCCCTTCCTTTCTAAAATGCGCTAGCACTGTCCCCTCCTTTTCATTATGCACTAGCCCGCCCCTTCCTTTCCCAATATGCACTAGCCCCGCCCCTTCCTTTCCATAATACATGTTTTCACTACATACATGTACACTGCCTATTTAGGGCACCCAGGTGACACCATTGTTGATAATGCCATTGTGATCATTTCAATGCATGCCCTATTTTCATGTGATTTCTGTGTCATTGCTCACACCGTTACATGTACAAAAGCAATAACATGTAGCCCAATTTCTTTTTCCTTTTGAGTACACTTGTGTAATTTGGCTTGGCAGTTTCTACTCTTGCAAGTTTCTGCAGGTTACGGTAAATTTACATAAGCGTTACTTTAGGTCCTAATTGTGCAAAGTATTTTGCATTATGTATGTATGTGCAAAAAGTGTACATGATACATCATAACATGTACATGTATGCCCTACTTAAAGGGCCCCTTATTTAGGAATTTTATCAATGAAATATATGCTTTAAAACCACTTTACCCAGTTAAAGTCATAAAAATCCTATTTGGAGCTTGCTTTGGGGGTTAAAACAAAGGTTTTTAGTTTTTATGCCAATACAAATATGCATATTCATGACCAAGGTCACGACGTCACGACGTCACAAGAGGCAAACACAGGAAAATCACATTCAACTGTGCACAAAAGTTTACACTTTTTTCTCAATTTTCCTGAAACTTTTGTAATCCATGGCTGTTTGAGTTTGTTTTACATGTTGCTGTAAGCCATGACAAAACTGGGGGTAGAAACTGCAGCAATTTGCCACAAGTCCAACTTGAAGTCTTATGTTTTTTCTTAACTTTTCCCTTCTGTCTTCCTTATGTGATGCACTCAAAACAGCGCCCTCTGTCTGTGATTTATTGCAGTGAAATCTTCAAAGTTGAAAAAGGCCACCTTTTATTGATTTTACATCCAAACGAACAATAGTATGTCTTGCTGAACAAGTAATCCGTCATGAAGCAATGCTTAGGCACAAAGTTGTTTAGGATGTCACAGGCCCTTTAAGTAGGCCTACAGTACATGTATCTTTTTGCTCAGTACATGTAGGGTACATTGTACAAGGTACCACTACCAGGTACATGTACTACATGTACATGTACATGCATATTATTGCATTTGTATATATGTGACAAGGCTTTTCAAGACAGCTACAGTACATGTCCATAAATATTACAGTGGGAGCTAGAGATGTTTATCTCTGTACATGCAGTTGGAAGGAACCATTTCTGAGGCAGGGTGATTTGAACTGTCTAAAATAGACTCTAACCTGAGCACGTGTTGTATGGCATTGGCACTGACACTGCACACACCCCTGCCAGTGGAATGAATCAATCCATTTTCGGTCCCCCATGTGTGTGTGTGGTAGTCTGACCATGGAGCTATCCTTTTTAGCTCCATGGTCTGACATTGAAGGCAGACACTCTTGGACACAACAGCTGCCGCAACTGTTGTGGAATTCGCAGGGAGACGTTTGTGGACGCAAAGGCACCAGTGTGTCAGAGGTGCCTCACTCAAGTATGGTCATGACTTGCTAGGAACATGTTTCTGAACAGGTTTATACATGTACGGTATTGGCATAATGTACCAACGGGTAGAGGAAAATTTTCTTCTGGTGGATGACGTCTACAAAATCGAAGCGGGAAATTCTACTGACTTCATAATTTTCCAAATTACCTGACTTTTCACATTTGTCGGAGTGGAGGTACTAGTTGGTTTTAATACCGTACTTAACACTTGGACTCAAGGACTTGGTATAAGTTCACATTTTATGCGTCCTTTGGGAAAGACGCTCGAAAAAAGTTCCCCGGAGACTCCAGTCGGGGTTACAGAATTCGTGCTAATGCTATGTGAGGATACCGACGTTTTGGAACTTTGGTTCTCAACATGAAATCGCTAAGTCAACGACGTCCAAATGCAAAGGCTCCATGTCACATAAGCATAGTGGTAAGATGTAGGGCTGCGCCAATTATTCAATTATTCGAATATATATTCGATTGATAGCTGAATATTCAAATACAAATTTTAGTATTTGAATATTCGAAAAGGTTCATCACGACGGGTGTTGCTCAGTAAAACTAGAGAGAGAAAAAATGTATTTTTACAAGAGAGGTGTATTCTCTAAGTTAGTTGCTACAACAATGGTATTTGCGACAAATGTTTGCAGCGGACTCGACGTTGCATTTCTAGATTTATCAAATTTAGTTACTGCATTAAAATGTCCACTATGGTATAGGCTAATTTAAAACTACATGTATACACCTAATAAATCATGACTAAATCAGTGTAAACGGATATTCAATATTACATCGAACATTTGGGTAGATTATTCGAATTGACTCAGCTTTAGTAATAAGGTGTTCAAGAATGTTTCTTGTGATTACAGATACATTCAGTACCAAGGCGGAAGCACCACACTTTAGGCATGCTTCTATTGAACATCCAGAATTTTACCGGTAAACCCATTTACCGGTAAATAGTGGTTAATACAAAGTTTCTACTAAATTGCTTTATAAATCCGGAAAAGGAGCCGAGTTTGCTGGCCTTCCATCACGCTTTGTGAATTTGCTGAATAAAGGGGCGTTCACACTTTTGCGGAAAAATCACACTGCCGCGCTGCGCTCATCACATTGCATGAGGTCCCAATCGCCGATCTTTCCAAAATAGTAAATTCAACTCTGGTAACTTGGGGCTTCTTTGATACCTCATTGGCTGCGCGTTGATAAGGTCAGCGCACCGTGGTCAAAGTTCAACAAATTTGAACCTTGACTCAGCTCAAAACGTTTTGCCTGTCGCGATAGGTCGCGCACAAGCAGCAAACCAACTCCTGTACAAACCAATGGCACGGGCGTGCGCAAAGCCATTTTTCTGCGATAGTGTGAACGGCCCTTCGGGTCACATGCAGGGGTCAAGCACACACACATTGGATCAGTCATTGTGCAGTTACATGCTTTTGTTTTCTTCCTGTATGCACACTCGGGAAAAAGAGTGTGGTGTATTTTTGGGGGCCTTTACCGGATAAATTCCCCAGCATTTTCCTTCCTCGAAAAGAAAAATTGCCGGGGAAAAATCACACTGCTATTGACCGGAAAATAGCAAATAAGACCGGTTTCTAATGAACAAACGTGCCGTCTTTTCCTGTAAATGGGCCTCAATAGAAACTTGACCTTTTCAAGAAAACAACCGGTACATTTGTTTTTGCGAGAAACATACTGTAGTTTATTATTTGGTTAAATTAGCAAGGATATCTAAATTTTACCACAAAAAAAATCCATTGTAAACAGAGCTTTAAGGAACAGGTATCTCTCTCCGTGAAGCCTGCTTTAGCCAAAAGCAATGTTTTGCACAGAAAAAGTAATTATGCTTCAGCATCGCGACTGTCTAATGACAGTTTTTTTCTTCTCTCTTGTGAGCACCGAACACCGATAACAATCTGATTCAGTGTGGTAGGCTAAGTGTCTTGGGGGCAAGGTCTCTGATTTCTGTGCTCTCTCAAGCATTTCTTTCTTTGCTCTTTGCTTTTTATCAGTTTTGGGCTCGAAATGCAAACCTGTTTCTGAATTAATCGTAAATTCCCATCCTTAGTACGTACATGTAACTTCACAGGTTACTTTTCCCCGACGGCCATGATGTTTAGACTGCCAAAGTGAATACGTCATCCTTTGTTAGTTGCCTAGGCAATAGCTCTCGACTAGTGCTTTTGCAATGGTACTTTTCCCCGACGGCCATGATGTTTAGAGCCAATTACCATGGCAACCCATGTCACACTTCAGCTGTCTATTTGTTACCACTGCTGTCATTTCTTTGAGTATTTTTTTCTGTAACAGCTCGTTAACTAGAATTTGGGTCATTGCAAATAGTATAAGAAATTATATGTTAAATTTGTACAGGGAGGCTAAAGTTATCTTCTTGGTTTTAAGACAAGATAAAACCATTTGTTTAAAAGTATTAACTTGGTTTTCAAATTACATGTATGTACTCCTTTACCGTGGAAAAACCATGTACGCCCACACTGTTCACAGATATTGATGTATTCAGATGTTGATTTCTCGAATGCACCAGATGCGATCTGCAATTGTAATGCACACTTGCGACTTTACAATTCGTTCAACGCCATGCCAGAGGGCTTAAAAGCGATCACATTGAATGCAAGGTGTCATCCGCTTGGCCATGCACTACTTTACACCTTTAGCTGTGGACATTTTCAAGTGGTCGGTGTGCTAATTTGTCATCGGGCAGAACGTGTTGACTTTCGGCACTTGACTTGCATAGGGTTGGCTCTGTAGGTTTTATATGCCTGGGTTGGTGTGGCTTGTTTTAGAAATCATCATGGATGAAGCGCTGTACCCTGGCTTGTAAACAAGTACGGCTGTGTACATATTAACAGAAAACCCCTTTACACTCGGAGCACTTTAACCCCGACTGAGCACTCCACATTACTTTGTATATTTTAACCGAACAAAACATCAGGTAGGGTGCCTGATCACCATTGAAATGAAACAATTAAACTTGGGATGAGAGAAAAATCGTAAGGGCCTTATCGGGATTCGAACCTGAGACCTCTAACTCACTATATTTTTACACGCTATTTTAACCAAACTGTGAACCGGTTCTTCGTTGTCCGGCTCGTTTGTACTGTACAGGTAGCATAAAATGCCAAATGCTTGGCATTAAACCGCACATGCCGGGAGCACGGAAGGCTATTCGGGTCACACGCATTGCATTCTGCACTTTGCGTACATGAACTTCCAGTGTGCCCGGCAAATGTTACAACTTACAACGATGTGCGAAAGGCAATCAGATTTATGCTGCATGGTCCACCTCGAAAAGTGGTTCACGGTATGATACCCAGCATTACAAGAACAATTTGTCACTCCGTTCTGTTTCTTCTGGGCCTTTAATTGAACCGGTTCTACTCCAAGCTACATGGCCTAACCGGCAACCGCTCCCCAGTAGAAACACGCAGTTACCGTACATGGCATGTTCATTTTCCGTAATTAAAGTTGTCTAAACATGCTTAAACCAAAAACAGTATGTCCCATTTGTGTCTGAACGGACGCCGTAGATAATTTTTTTGTATCAAATACTATCTAATTCCGCACTTTAATGGGTGGTTCACACTCTGCTTAAATGTGTGTATGGGTTTGCGGTAGCTAAGCACCATGTGAATCTCGTATGTACAATGTATATGTGTGGTTCTGAAGAGAACCGGTGAGTGTGAACTCAAACAGTGTGCTCTGTTCGTCTTCAGGACATAAATTTGTACACATAAGGCAGGCAACCAATACTTGATGCCCTGTGTGGTGAAAATTTGTCAAGTTTTTCAACTATTTGATATTTTCTTAAATAACAACCCTGATTTCAGTTCCCCGCAATAAAAACACTGCAAGCTTTAAACGCAGTAGATACAGCAAATTGCACCTTGTTTCAGAAACATTTTTATAGCTCTTTAAATAACTGGGTTTTTTTCTTTTAAATGAAATTTAAAAAATAAAAATTTAAAAAATAATAATAAAATTCAGCCTCCGAGTCTTCTTCATTATTCGTAATTTGTTAATAGTACATGTACATGCAAATGAAAAATTTTTTTTTTTAGAAAGACTACCGTATACTGTTTGCATAACACCTTATCACAAGGCACAAATACGTGATTGCTTCCTTGGTAACGTAGTGTGACAAGTCACATTAACAGTGTCTCTCAAAATCGTGCCATTGACGTCATTTTGGCGTGGGTGCATGCTGAAATGAACTTCCTGAACAACAAAACCCTTGTTGGTAAACCGATACGGGAGAGGTTTTAATAGCATTCTTGGCTAGGCAAAGAACAAAAGTGTAGTAAGGTTTGGTCAGATAACTCGGAGGATTACTCTGCATAGTGTTATTAAGATGACGAACAAGCAGTTGCAGCATCCTATTTTTTTCCCTCTTCAAAAGCTTTGCGTGTCCTTTTGAACATGCTGAATCTTGCAAGATAATTTAAAAATAGGCTGTTTTTGTCTTGCAGGCCACATTTTGGATGCTTACAGAACAGGGACTCGGCAAATGAATTAAGAAATGTTTAGCTTCTTGAAAAGAACAGTTCACATGTACTACATGTATAGTCCACATGTACTACATTGTATAGTGACCCGTATTTATAGAGCTTTTCACAATCTTCAGCTTTTACCAAGATATCAACTTGTGAAAAATGCCAGAGATTCATTTTACAACTGACACCTGAAGAATTACTTAACTCGGTCTTCTCTTAAGCCATGTCCACATTGGACTAAGTTATTGTAAGCATTCCATCGTGGTACAAATTGTAATTTTTACCCATCCGCAGCGATGTAATTCCTCAGTGACCCAGCTCACCCTGTAAAACTTAGTAGACAATCGACACTAAATTTGGTAAAAATCTCCAAAAATTTAAGTTTTACCAAAATGAGTCCAATGCGGACACGGTTTCAGGCAAAAAGTGGTTTTTTTTTTTAATGGAAATAAGTGTGATTGGCAAGTTTTAAACAGCATATGTTAATTTGACATTGACATTGATCCTCGTTTTAAAATGTACAATTTAAGACCGGCTGTCCAATATTCCCTTCAATAGTGGTACGGTAGCCATGTCATCTCAAGGATAATTTTCAGGAAAGGCCAGTGATTTAAACAGCCATCGCAAACACTGAATTTACCACGTAAGGGACAAATATGGGTAGAGCCTTGGAGGGGTCTCCAGCCATCAAGTTTTTCATTTGTTGATTCACCAGATACACCTAGCTATTTCCTAAGCCTTATTTTTGTAATAAGAAATCTTTCCAGAAGATTTGACTGTATGAACTCTCTTTTTTTCCCCCCTCTGCAGTCTGACTACGATGAAGAACGAGGACCAGCCGACTGCAACAGCCCCAAGCCTGCCAGCGCCACCGGCTTCGCCAACTCCTTCCCGCGGGGATATCGCCTGGGGCGTCCTCTATCCATCGACGAGAGTCGCATTGCCCGACGAGGCAGTTTGGGAGGGGCCAGTCTGCTCACGCAGCAGTTTCAACAAGCGGCAGGAAGTTATAGTACAGGTTACCACACTAGCACGACCAACGCGCTGACACTGGGGGAGTCAACCAATCTCCAACGAGTGAGACATCTGCTCGGCCAATCAGCACCATCCTTATCAGCAAGTCTGGTAAGTAAAGTAACATAATGCATAGTTCCGACCTGTGAATCAGCTGAACCCGCCGACCAATCACAACAGAGCTAGCAGACATCGCCCACATAGGTCAAAGTGCATTGCCTCACAAAAACATACAGTTTGTACAGTGTTGTATGCGGTGATCCGGGTGAATTTTTTGTTTCAAGGCCGGACAATTCGCTGTTCAAAGGTAAGAAAGCATGTATTTCATGATGATATGACATCCCTGTATTACTGGCCCTTTACTCAGTGTGCTCTAAGATAACTGTTGACCCTGAAACATGAATACCTTCGAGTTTTCTCCAATGAATCTGTGTTTTCCGTTCAAAGTCCTATTGGTTTGTGCAGTGTGTGTGGACATTTTGAGGGATAGCGTGTGAGGCATAGCAACAATATCCAAGGGGGCGGAGTTAACTGGGCAAACTCGGAACTATGCATTGTTGTGTCGGTAAAGCGGTTACGGATACTAGGCAAGTTGGAAATCATGATACATGTGATGTGGTCATGTGGTTTACGTACAAGATACTTTTGTGTTTTTTATTCTAAACAAAAATGCAGTTTAGTCACTCAAGTATGCATACATTTTAAACCAAAAATCCACCTGTCATTTTTAATGTCCATTTGACAAAATTCATTTCGCAAAGTGCCCGTCCAAAAGACAGGTGGATGGGTCGCTACACTGGTAGGCATGTCTTTAGAACCAATATTTCAATGGTGCTGTGAAATTGGGCCCATGAATTGGAGTTTGAATGGTCGACAAACACATACAGCAATTATAACATTCTATGAATGTCTGATTTTAATAATTGTACAAAAAACAAAATCCCCCAAAAATGTTCACCTCGGTACAAATCTCAATCATAAATTGCCATAATCAAGTCATTCCGCTGAGATTTTTCCTCCCCTGCAAAATTAATCCATCTGTAGGCCAATAGCCCTGACAAGAAGCCATAACATGATTAATGTTTTGTGCTCGGTGGATGGAACGAACGCTCAAAACAAATTAAATCCGTGCCTGGTTCGTGCAGGGGATGGTATTATATACAACATGCACAGGCGCTGTACAATGTACTGGATACGTGCCTCTTGCATTTTAGTTTTTAATAATTCTTGATGCAAACATTTAATATTAAAATTGCAGCAGAATATTTTTGACCATTTGTGTCCTCTCAACTCCAAAATTTAATTTCCGGTTTTCACGGGATTTTGATGTGGAACCTTTAGGCCCGTTTCAAACGTCGTGCTTGTGCTGTGTCGAATAAGATTCAATTTGGCGCGACGGTACCATGGCATAAGCACAGCAGTGGATTTAAACGTCAAACTTAATTGCAAACTCCCAGTCGAATTTAAATACATCCAACATGGCGGATGAGTCTTGTGCACGTCACGGATGTTGTGCACATGCGTTTTCCATTCTGTCCATTGTAAGTCGCCATATTTATTATTTTGATGGGCTTGTTTGTTGGGTTTTTTTGTGCTCGCATACACACTGCGAGCATGCGCATTCCTAATATGAACTGGAATGCATAGTTCCGAGTTTGCCTAGTTAGCCCCGCCCCCTTGGATATTGTTGCTATGGCTCACACGCTATCGTCAAAATAGCGACACACAACGCACAAAGCAATGGGACTTTCAACGGAAAGCACAGATTCATTGGAGAAAACTCAAAGGTATTCATGTTTCAGGGTCGACAGTTATCTTAGAACACACCGAGTAAAGGGCCAGTAATACAGGGATGTCATATATTATGACATACGTGCTTTTGTACCTTTTGAACAACGAAACGACCGGCCTTGAAACCAAAAATTCACCCGGATCATCGCATACAACACTGTACAAATTGTATGGGGCAGAACATCGCGTAATGTTGTTGTGAGACAGTGCACTTTGACCTATGTGGGTGATGTCTGCTAGCTCTGTTGTGATTGGTTGGCGAGTTCGGTTGATTGACAGGTCGGAACTACCGGTATGCATTGAGTTAGACAGGGCAGAAGCACGACATTTGAAACCGCGCCGTGATAGTGCCGCACTAAATTGAGTTAGCACGGCAGACCCTGTCGAGCTAAATTCTTCTACCGTGCTGAATTCAATTTGCCGAGCCAAATGGTTTCAAACGTCGTGCTTGTGCCGGGCCTTACTTGCAGGAATTGCATGTACATGTACCGGTACCTAAAATGTTTGTGAGACATGATTTTTAGCTTTGCTGTTTTTAAATTGAAGGTTTTCTGAAAACATTACTGCATCTATGTAGCTAAAAATTGCAGGCTTGTTTACCAATATTCTTCTTCAAACATGTAGTGTAATCTTTCCAGGAATCTGTAAAAAAGTGTTATCTATAAATAATACAGTGGGCCTTTAAAGATATACAGTTCGTACATTTTGGGTGTGGCACCTCGAAAAAAAAGTTTTTTTGGGTGATGATTTTCTACAAAAATTAATCGCTTTGAAATAAGACATAAACAGGAAAAAAAATCAAACAATTACTGTCAATATTTCGAATTATTTCGGACCGCTAATAATTCAAGTCTGTCTCGTGTCTGGTCTGCAGCGGGCCGCGCACAGCACACCCTCCGTACTAGTGGCCTGTCCAATCTTGTTTCTTCTGTCTCAGAAAGTCTTCTGAGATGGACGAAAAGAGATTTGACAGGCCACTAGTCCAGAGGGCTCGCTGCACGCAGCGGGTCACAGACTAAATACCAAGTGAGACTTGGGCAAAATAGACAAGGCGCAAAAACAGCCGTACAAAACAGACGTTTTCACAGGGTTGCCGATGTCTGAAGTTTGATGTTTTCTCATGAAAATAAAGTAAATGCTTTAAAAATACATTCAGAGAAAAAAAATTGAATTTGCTGAGAACCACAGAGTGTATAATGAAAACTTGAAGATGTGAAATTGTAGTGGATATCTTCTACTGCCCATGTATGAAGGGATTTATTTTCTGGATCAGCTACTCATTTCAGATAAAGGGGGAAAAAATTGTGAATATGTATACTGTATTGCCAACAGTAACTACATGTGTTTGTACTTTAGTTTGATGGTATACATGTACATGAAGATTCCCAAGACTGCGGTTTAATTCACTTGAAAGACAAGTTTACGGCTAAAGAAACCTGTTTGACTAATAATGCCATGCGTTGCTTGCAAAGTCTCATCACAGAAAGCCAACTGTTTCCTTTAAATCCAAACGGAAGTCTGTGAATGTGTCTTGGAGAAAACGCTGATGAAATTAAGTGCACTCTGTCGGGTTAAACAAAATGGATTGCGTCCTTGAGCAGTAGCGGGCATGGCAGAGCATGAAGTGGCAGCTTTGGAGTCCAGTCATTGAATTTTAATTCCTTTATCTAGATACAAGACGTCAGCCGGTGGCTGTCACGTATTTTGCAGTACAAACACTCTCTCCAAACAGGATGCTGGGAAAGGGTAATCAGCTCCGCAAAAAATTGCTGATGAAGCCTACCGGTACATGTATGGCATTCTGGGTACTTTACAATACCCTACATGTACATGTATGTGTAAAAAAAAAAGTCCTACTTTTAATCTTAAATAACTTTGTAATTTTTCAACGGGTTTAAACCAAAATTTCACCTTTAAATGAGGCCTGACAAATTTTATTGAGAGACTTTGATCAGTTTTGTCCCAAAAGGTTGAGATTTAAACGCCATACGAAAACAAAGTCAATTTTAGAATTCACTACTTTCGACTTGGCCTCCTTCAATGTCAATACGTCGCTGGAGATGGTGGTGGAATGTGTGTGCTGAGCCGAAAGCTTCTGAGGAAAGGCGGGATCACTCCAACCATCTCGATCATGTTGCGCAATTCATCTAGAGGTGCAAAGGGACCTCAGACATACATGTAGACAATTTCCTTGACAATGGCGGATGCCAAGTCGAAAGTGGCAAATTCTCAAATTCTCAAATTTAGGGTTTTTATTTCGTATGGCATTTAAATCTCAACCTCTTGGACAGAACTGATGAAACTCACTCAAGGAAATTTGTCGGGCCTTGTTTACACGATGTAAAATTTTAGTTTAAATCCGTTGAAAAATGATAAAGTTACAATGTATTCAAGATCAAAAGTAAGACTTTTTTTGACACATACATGTAGTATGTGCAGTTCATATAAGATTTTTTTTAAAAGCAAAAAAAAAAAACCCACTATGACAAAAAGATCGAGGAGGCGGAGAGATTGAACACATTTTATCGATCAGTAGTGTTAATGAAAACCTCTTGTGGCAAGGCTGACTGCACAAGTCTCTGTAAGAGCCGCTGAGGCAGGGTGCACCACTATGCCTGAAGTGCCTTCTTGAGCTCCTGCACTTCTAGGGCTGTTCGGGAGATGTACAGATGCAGTGGTCAGGTCATTCTAGGCAGGTTTGAGCAGGAAAACCCAACAAAACAGGTTCTTTGAAATTCATTAACTACATGTGCAGGATTTTTCCACAAACTGGAAATGTCACATTTCACTGCTGTGGGAATCACTTTGTTATGAAATTGCTGAAGCAGAACAGTCTTGAAAGCAATTCTAAAGTGATTGGTACATGTACATGTAGATCAGGGCCTTGTTAAATCCACAAGCTCACTGTACGTATTCAACAAACTTCTGTTTTGATCGAGAATTATTATTTTAAGAAAATTGTTTTTCTTTTCTGGGGAGATTACATGTTTTTGTGTATAACCTAGAAGTGATACATACATGTACATGTAACTGTAGTACATGTAGGTGAACATGGTGAAAGATTGGATTGACCTTTCCCAATTTCAAAGTGTGCAAAAAACTGCAGTTGATATTGGTACATGTATACAATGTTTATTATACATTGAAGCCGGCAAAAGTGTGCATTTGTTTCTTTTCATTATTTCTTTGCTAACGGTTTATAGTGAGGCACGCCTTGACGTTTCTATGCCCCTTCTGGCTAAACGTAATCAATCTGTAATTATGCATTACCCCATCATATGCATGCCCCTGCACTTGCAAGGTTTTTGTTTTCCATCCTGGCCAAGTTAACTAAATGATTTAAAAGCATACATGGGTTAATGATGTGCAGCTACATGTACCGTGCCCTTAAAATACAGAAGATTGCAATTAACTGTCACAGAATTTGCTCGTTAGGCACAGGAAACCGTTGACCCAGTGCATGGACAAGGTTCTCCATAATGCCACGCTAATGAATATAATTTGCAATTTGTCTTCTGCCGGTAGGCTGTCAAATTACTGGCAAAATGTTGCAATTTTTGACTGCTCAAAAAAAGTTCTTTTTACATGTACATTGATTCTTGTTCACTGATTGGTTAAAAGCACATCACGTGACTTGGTACCGGTAGTTCAACCATTTCCGTGTGCAACTGAAAAAAGGTACTATTCTTTGACCTTTTGCGTCATGGGTCAAAGGATAGTACGATTTCAAAGCGCGTACAGAATATCGCTGTCAGGCACAGCGTGGGGGCGTTCGCGTGAAGCAACCAGTAATGGTGTTCGTGTTCACGCGGACAATGTGCATTTGACACCAATCATTTGACACCAAAAAAAATAAATGTATGAGGTATATTATATACCTCATACATTGACTGCTCTTTATTCGGGTGATGGTGCCAACTACTGCCCCTCGGTGATCTTGAGATGGCAGGCCTGCTAAAGTAACAGACCTGACGTATCAAGATCACTTCAGGAAGATAGTTTGCACCATCACCCTCATGAGCAGTCAATATTTATATAATAGCTCCAACAGTATTTAGATGCAAAACAGTTTAAATATCACAAGCTTTTGAATTACTGCTAAATTTTCTTGTCGCAAAAAGTCCAAATGTGGACAGCAGTAAAATTTCACTTTACCATCGTCTCGGTAAAACCTCCCGAAAAACAAGTCCAATTGCGAACATGGCTTAAATGTGTTGATAGCAATGGTAACAAACACCATGATTTTTTTCTGTGTAAAATGGTACATGTACCTTTGAGGGAAAAATCGCCAACTGAAGATGCTTTACAAAAAAAAAAGTTTTCTGAAGCTCTTCAGACTACATGTAGTTTACCAACCTTCTTCTTTAGATATGTTATACCTTTATTTCAGGAATCCATAAAAAAAATTATCTTGCAGATGATATATTTGACCTATAAAATCTTTTTATTTGATAAATGTAGCCTAGTAATAACATTTCGAATTTTATTCATTTAAAGGGTAAAACTCTACGGTATACGTATGTTTTGTCAGAAAACACGACAGTGCCTGCAACAGACAAGTGATAAATTGCCCCCGGTTTTCAACTGTTGCGCAGAAAATTTGAATTGGATGGACCGGTGATTGATCCGTCTGGTAGAGCAAATAGCGTAGTCAAACTTAATTAGGTCTTGACAAATTGGTAAAACTGGATTGCTTTGCCTCCATCGTTGACGCTTTTGAATATTCCTCGGGGGAGGGTGGGGAGAGAGAGGTGGATGGCAGAAAGTGCAAATGAACTCGGCAAACATCGCACCTGCTTGGATGCGCAAAGTCTGTATTCAGTCAGCGGTGTTTGGTTTCGTTGAGGCGCACCGAATGTAGGGTTTAGAATTCTTTAGCTCGGCCTAGATTCTGAAAGAGCAAGAGAAAAACAAGGTTGTATTAAGCTTTTCCAATTGGGCAGAGTTTTGTGTTTGTAGTCTGAGGCGACCTTTCTTGAATGTCTGCCGGATCGAATCACAAATTGCCCGTTGAATCTGGTTGTCGCAATGTGTTGTGAAACTAATACTGCTGTCAATTCTGAAAGGGCAGTCGTGGTATTTACTACTTGTTCATGATGGTGGCCGGGTGTGATATTTCTCATATTGTGGAATCCTGTTAATTGAAGATGGCAGGGTAAGAATTTTGTCACTGAAAGAGCACTGCCATTTTTGTGTTTAAAATAAGGGCACTTCCAATGGAAAATCAATAAGTCTATGGATTGCAAAAGGGCACTGAGGCCAGATCCAAGGGCAATGGATCAGTGTGGTAAAATTGTAACCAGCTATAATCCTTTATTTCCTGTTATTTTTCTTTCTTTTTAAATTTTTTTTATTTAATTGACCAGGTTAATATTATTAAAACGAAAAGTCCAGTGCGCACAGCCTGTCTCGGCCAAATTTTCCTGAGCATGCAATATCCCCATGGCCATAATCACCGAGCGAACACCAGTACAATTTTTAAAACCTCAAATGTTTGCCATCAACTCTGTGACATTTCCAGAAAACGGAGGTCCAGCGCTAACACAGCTACATATTATGTGTGTCTAATGAGGACCTAAAATAAATTCACTTTGCTCCTAAATTTTTTTGCTCTTATACTGGTGGGCAAAAGGTGCCCGATTGTTAAGCGGGCCTCCCACTGTGCGATTTTTGCCACGAATTTCCAACGATTAGGTACGATTTAGTACGATTGTATGGACAGTCTCTGGTTATCCTACCTAATCGTAGGAAATTCGTAGAAAAAATCGCACAGTGGGAGGCCCGCTTTAGACACCTTTTGATGGCAGGCATTTTGTACATAGCCTGAAGTATGAAAAGGAGTTTTCATGACTTGCAAGTTGCATAGTTTACAGGCATTGCCTTGCGGCCATTGTGGCCGCTAACTGTGGCCATGCGCTGTGGCCATTGATTCATGGCCTTCACTGCACCACAACCTTGCCCAATAAATACGGTAGTGGGTACATGTACATGTAAATGTCACCTTGCACATTTCTACTGGAAACATCACCGCAATGTGCCATTAAAACCTAAAAACCGCCTCAAAAAGTTGCTGTTGGAGAACATCATTAAAGTCCCGCATCCGTCTGGGAAAACTGTCAACCCTGATCCGTTTCTCCTGACATCATGAACACGCCTGCCACTAAGACCTCACATAAGCCCCTAAACCTGCATAAGCCTTGCTTGTTAGAAACATGCAAATTGAGTCCCATCATCATCAATCATAGTCTAAAAGATCATAGGCTTTCTGCACAGTCCACACTCGGCTGTTTCTCAGGCAAGCTTCAAGATCCTTGATTGCTTCCTACATGTACCAAGTGCTTTGCAAAACTGGAGCCCCACATCTGTTAAAAGTTTCACCAGAAAGACAGGACGGAAATCATTTGGGAAAGTTGTTAAGTTATTACTGCTATACACACACACACACACAAATGGACATATTGGAATTCACTAAGTCAAACTCTAAGAAGTATTAGTAGTCGTCTTTTATTTAAGAAAAAACTTAAGCTTCTGCTTTTGGAAAAATATTGTTCTCAATAATAATTTTAATTAGCTGTGATAGATTCATTGTATGATCCCCTGTGTAGGTTTTCTTGTACTTGTATTTGTTATGTCCAGTTTGTGTTGGTCCTTGTCATTTTATGTGCAACATAAGTTTACTTCTGTGTAGTTAAAATGAAACCTGAGTAATCTCAATTTATCATGATATAATTACTTTCTTTCTACACATTAAGGGCCTTTCCACTCGACAAGCTTGCTTTTTGGAGAAGCCCGCCGCTTAATCGTATATGTTTATTTATACCGTCTGTAAATCTTTTGTTTTTGATTAAGTGGAAATAAATATGATTGATTGATTGATTGAATGGAACTCGCACTGAGACATGCATACATGTACGTCCAGCTAAATTCATGACAACTTTGGGAAGGAAATTCCCGACAGGAAATTCATGAACTTTATCAGTTCGCCTTTTGCACAGGGCAAAAACCAGCAACTGATGATGAACCGAATACAGATTTGGCAATTTGGGTATCCTTGGCGAGGAACTTGTTTGGAGTAGTCTGTGTGATGTACATTCAATTGAAATCATTGCAGATGTGAATATACAAACACGATTTAAATGAAAACGTGGTCAAATCCTTTAGGTTTTTATTTGAGGGTTTGAAACCTCCGACGGACATCGAGGGAACGGCCTCTGTGTAGACATGGCTATTGGCAGCAATGGCTATTGCTGTCCATGGCTATTGCTGTCAATCCCCACCTCTCCCATAATGCCCATTATAATTTTGCCCCAAATGACGGCAGTTGAATGCTGTGCCTCTAATGTTTTTAGCCAAGGTTCCTTCCTTGTCCTCCCACCAAAAAATAAGTAAGTAAAGAAGATGTTATTGAATAATATCCAAGGAGATCGGTGATAAAAGCACTAGTATAATTTCCGTCCGGCGCTACGAAATGCGTGGTCATTTGTAGCACACGCAAACTTGTGCATGGAACTACGGCTTTTAGTGAGAACACTGACACTTTCGTCAAGTCATTTGACCGTTAATCATTGCCAGCCTTTAAACAGGCCTCGGAGCTTTTATGAAATTGGGCCAAGTGATGGCGGGGCATATCACGCAGATCAACAAACCGCCGGGTTGTGTTCTGCGGTCCTCTTTTTTTTATTGATTTCAAGGGAAGTAGGTGCTCAATACGAAAATAACAAGGACTTCCGCGAGGAAACGTCGCCACCCAATCAGTCGTAAAACACTCGCGCCATTTCTCTGTTCCCAGTGGTACAGAACTGACTGTTTTTCTCTTACTGACTTTCGCCGCGATAAAGCTCTCGCAAGTCAACGCTTATTAGTTGTTGTATGAAGTGAAGACATGTTGGGCCAGTCGGCACTGATTCCGTCAACACATTAATGTTCCCGGGTTTTAGAATCAAATCCTTGGAGATTTGTTGCCTGTGAATGTGGAGGATTATTTCACACTTAAAAACACATCTCCTTGCACTATTTTAGAGAAGGGGTGTCTTTTTCCAGATGGGAATACGCTATTTTTAAAAGAGGACAATGCGTATTTCTGTAGGATTGTTTTTGAAATTTGCTACATGTATCTTTCTGTAGTAATTTGGTCCTTGAGCTTGGAATAATGGCCACTCTAGCAGTATCCCCAAAACATATTAGATTGGTTTTTATTTTTTAAATTATTTTTTTTAAAAGTCTTGTCAGACTCCAAATTAGCCAGATGTCGGCTGTTGACTTGCTTTACGGTCCGCCCTAATTTTACAGAATGAACTTAGTCTTTGAAAGCTGTTTAAAATTAACGCCATGATCACATGACTCTGTGAAAATTTGGCTAAACTTTAATTTTTAAAGTCTCATCTTTTCTCTCCGTAACTTCACGTCTGTTTTTTTAACAAATTTTTCTTTGAAATAAGATAATTTTTTCCTTGTTCTTAAAGTGAAATTAATTTCCCCTTCATGACGAAGTAAATTTTCTCAGACACATGCTAAAAACTGGGCTTTTGTGGGACTCGAACCTACAACTTCCTGTGTACTAAAGCAGATGTCTTGGTAAGCTTAGTCATTGAGCAGTTTTTCACAAAACTTCCAAGGATGAGAGAAAAGTTACAACTTAATCCATATTTTAGTAAAATATGCCCAGAGTGCAGAGAGTACACCTTTAAGTTTGATTCCCAGACATTGCAAATGATTCAGTGGCCCTTTAAGCACTTGCTTCCTTGTATAAGTTGTTTTTCTCACGTACATGTACACTACACCTGCGGCAGCTGAGGGGAACTGAATACTGATGCGGTTTCTTTCTTTTCTCTTTTTATTTTCTTCCACAGAAGGATCTAAGCCTCTCAAGAAGGGGAAGGTGAGTTTGTTAGATAGTGTCAAAACATTGCGGTTTAGTCACTTTTTGAGAAAGATTACCATGCACGGACACCCACTGGGACTCCATGCACTAAACCTATGGGACAACTCTGAAAACAAACATTTTTTCTTAGTTAAGTCATTACATTTTTCCCTTTCGTTTTTCCTTTTTCCTTTAGTTGCTTATCTAACCGCAAACTGATCCCGAGCGCGGGATCGAACCCTCCGCCAACACGAGACCAAAATCTTGGGGTCTGATCCGGGGCCAATTTGGTCCCGAGAGCATTTACACTCAGTTTGTGATCCGGAGCTCGGTGTTCAACCCCGATCTCGGGATCAAGTGTAAACAAGGTGTTTAGTCAGGCAGAAAGATGGGTTGGAGTGGAAAGCCAATTAGGGGAACAAAAGGGCAGGTCTGGGGCTGGATGGTAAACAAAATGGGGATTAGGAGTACATGTACAGAATTCCGTTCAACTCGGCTTCACCTTGTTGAATGGAACATTCCATCTTTCAACTCAAGAAATTAACTATACCATTGAACATTCATTATTTGTATAATATAAATACATATAGTTACATGTATATGTGTAACTGCATACCCCCTGTTTTCCTTTATTGCACACTGCATAGTATTATTTTCTGAAGTTGTCTATCAGGTTTGTAGTCGAGTCTATCACAAATCCAGAGCCGATAAAATCACAAGTCCAGTAACAAGAAGCAAAGGATGAACACGCATGGAAGAAGGTTGTTTTCCTTTCTCCATGGTTGGAGTTCATTTAAATAGCTTGTGACTTGAATTAAGACCCAGGGACTTGTGGTGGGCCTGTGAAGGCTTGTAACTGAGAACTTGTGATGGACTCGACTACAACCCTGTTGTGTAATTACTGTTTATTTTTTTGGTGAAAATCAGTTACTGCAGTCGTTCAAGGACCCGAAAGGATCGATCTCCACAGAAGAAGCGATCCGTCTCCCCAGCATCGCAAGGTAGGTTCACGTTCCTTTGTATCCCCTGTACATATGCACGAAGTCCTAAAAATTCTATGTACAGTGACAGGTGGTGATGGAGAACTCTCCGCCATTTTGTGAAATGTAGCACACCACAATCTGGGGGTGCTACATGTACAGTGGCTGCACTGTACTGCATACTGTACTTGTTAGGCTGCACACCCATGTGGCGTCCACGAAAAGGACCCTTTGTATCATTTGCAATTACCCCAAATTTTACTTCATGGTTTGACAAGAAAAACCTCACTCAAAATATTAATACATGTAGCAATGATAACAAATGCCACATGATTTTGTGCTGTGCAAAATGCTACTTTAATGTCGAAAATTAACAACTGAAGGTGGTTTTTCAAAAAAGAAAATGCACACTAATTTTGTTTACCTAACACAAAAACCATGCATGGATTTTAAAGGTTTTCTAAAACACGAACTGAATCTGTGTTGCTAAAATTTCTCTCGGGTAGTTTAACCAATGTCTTTTACAGTGTGTAAAGCCCTTGTTCCAAGAATTTAATACAAATGATACAATTCACCTTTGCTGAAAGGTTTTGTAACCAAGTTATTTTTATGATTCAGAACTAACTGAAATTAGGTCACTCGACCCTTATCTTGTGGAGGCGTGACATTTGCACGCAAGGAGGAAACCAGCAATATCCTTAATACGACAGCTATGGGGCCTGTTTTATTTTAATCAACAATAAATTATTATATAAAATGAAGCTTTTGCGGACACCGTGCGTTTCTGTTACTGTGCAGCACAGAGCCCAGATTAGATGTGCGTGCATGCTGGGCGCACCACGAACACACGCGTACGCGCGCGTCATGGATCGAGGGAATGGATTGTGTGCGTGTGCTGCGCGCGCCAGAGTACAGTAACAAAAAATACTGTACAACAGTTACAAAAGTGCATGCGTTTGTAAACTGAAGTTTTCAACACCAAACAGACAAAAATCTCGCTGAAATCTTTCAAAACAAAGCTTCATTTTATATAACAATAATAATATTGGATGTCTTTTCAGGTGATATGAGAATATACCGCACTCGTCATGAAAATACCGAAATCACCTTCAGCTTGTTCCGTATTTTCATGACTCTTGCGGTATATTCTCATATCACACTCAAAGCCATCCAATATTATATAATTCTTTATCTAGACTTTGTGACTTCTGGTTAGATTCATGGTGGAACTTGATTTCGTTTTGAACACAAACTTTTCCACAGACCTGTGGATTTCCACATTTTCAAAAAACTGACCCTGGGGGAAGTTTCAATATTTTGTTATTGTGGTTTGTGTCCAACCTACACAACAGTGTGTAAAAGTCCCTCTGGCATATTTCGGGATAAAAAAGTTGTCTGATTCGTATCTTAGAAGTGGGTCTGTCCACAGTAATGGGGTACATTTCTGTAACATTCAAGATCTTAGGTCCCAGTTCACTTCAAATGTCTTAATTTTATCTTTAAATTATCAAGCTAAACTGAGCAAATAACTTTTTCACCAAGGAGTAAGAAAAATAGTCCTACAACATAGACGGGAAAAAATGTCACAAAATTGTCTGTCCACGTACATACGTAATAGGAAAATTTGTACACAAGCTTTTCAAAAATGTATGTTGTGGCAGCAATTTCTTACCTTTTTGGGCAAAAGTTATCTCCTGAGAACAAAACAAGGACATTTTTTTAATTCCGAGATAAACTTATTTTTCAAATGTACCCCATTACTGTGGAAAGACCCAAGTGTCATAAATAAGTAGAAGTGTACAAAGGTTCTGGTAGACTCGGTTCTGGTTGACTATGTATATTGCTAATGTCAAAATGAGTCCAAAAAGTAAAGACATCGTTGACCAAGAAGTGAGTCAAGAAAGTGTAAAAATAATTCTTCTAATTTGTTTCTCTTCATACTTTTAGTGAGCCCGCTTGACAGCCCACGTGTGCCCCCTCATGGAGCTGCCCATTTCCCCTTTGCGTCTGTTCGGCAAGCTGACGGCCGAAGATGGTCCTTGGCATCACTGCCTTCATCAGGCTATGGGACCAACACGCCCAGCTCCAATGTCTCGGTAAGAAACTGAAAAGAGCGTGTCCAGATGACATTTTTGCGCTCCCCATTTTTCCCATGCGTGTTGAGATTTTGATACTACATATAATTTGTCATATTTATTGCATTACAATTTTGAAATTTCACGCTCTCATCCGTATATTTTCAAGGATATCGTCAAAACCCACTAATGTTTTGTAAACTAATTTATCCGTTCCATAAAGCAGTGCAGTGATCACACCAACTTTTTTGCTTCCACATCAAGATTGGAGATTGCGAATTTCCCGTTTTCCCCCATGGATAGTATTTTGGGGAGGTATTTGATATGATTGTCGGGTTAGAACGAAATCCATTTTCTGGAAAAATCTGAACAAGCTCCTTTGATAGAATAATGGGTGGTGGACAGGATTGTTTCGCCGTCATTAAAAATGCATTTTTAAAAATGTCCTGGAAAGTTCCTAACTGCGTCACTGGAAAGAACTGATGCAATAAATTGACCAGATTCACCATATTAGCACTTCAAACTTGAACTTGTTTGCTCCTTAGTCATCCTGTTCCAGCCAGGAGCGACTTCACCAACTGCCTAACCAGCCCACGGTGGAGGACCTTAACCTCTTGACACAACACCTAAGCGGCAGCGAGGGGAATGTTATGCTGGATACGGAGGAGAGCGGACGGCGTTCGCCCAACTTCAGACCTCGCTCCAGGAGTCTCAGGTATGAACCGGAATGTTTGTGGTTCTAAAAATGTTTCGCTTTTTTTGTTTGAAGCTTTCAAATGTGGCACGTGTTGCAAACCAATGCAAATGCTAGACCTTCGAACTTTTGGGTATCTGGGAAAAATTTCACAGAAAATGCATGAAACCTAAGTCGTGTCTGCTTTTGACAATTTTATGTAAACAAGTCACTTTTACCGTCATGGTAATATGCTCTGTGTGTTCCGCACTTGGATTTATTTTCAGCCCACAGAATGTCCTTGGTCATGTAAAACTTTCAATAACGTTTCACCTCATCATTCAGGTCCACATAGAAGTTACATGACCATAGTGTGTGTTCTATCATGGTTTTACATTACATTGGCCATCTGCACTTAACGATTTCAGGTGTTTTCCGGCCGTTCATATTGAACTAAATTATGTAAAATTATCGACGATTTCCGTAAGTTTTACCAAAGTTGGTCCAATGCGGACACGGCTAAACTATGACAAAACCAGTCAAACTTTTTGAGTAAATTTTGGGTAAATTTTGGAAAAGTAAGATTTTGGGCTCTTCTTAAAACCACTAAAAAAGTTGTCGAATGATTTATAAATTTTGGTGATATGGCAACATTTTGCCAGAAGTAGACAAAAGAAGTCTGATTATTTTTGCACATTTTTGGATGTTTCCAAGAGATTTTAGCATGAAATATGCTACACCCTCTCATTTTAAGCATCTATGGTAGGATTTCTTTGGGTAAAAACACTAGACTGAGAGTGAAAAATATACATTTTTCTAGCTTGTTTGTGTCATTTTAAAAATCACAATCTCTAGCACGAGTGACAGCATCTTTCAAAATGCCATGCCTGAAATTCAAATTGCCATCAATTTCTTTTGCGTCATGTCATGTCATTTCATTTGATTTGATTTGATTCATCGCATGCCACATTTGGCCTTGAGAAGTCTCTCATGGCTATGCTTGCATGACATTCATGAGGTGCCTGCTAGAGCCATTATGTAAGCTGAAAAAATGTGCAGTAATGTTGTGTCGATCGATTGTAGTTTAGTGTTGATGTTGCCAGTGATGTAGTCAAGCCGTTTTTGAGACCTTTCTGAAAATCTAATTTTTTTTGCATGGCACTTACTCCAAGTTATAATTATATCGTACCCATTCCAAGACTTCGTAAAAGCTTGTTGAAAAACCGTTTTACGAAATTGTTTGAAAGATCTTAAAGATGTATGGTCCGTGTGTTTTGGGTGTGGCACCTCGAAAAATATAAATTTTCTTTAAATATATATTTTTCTAGTAACAAAAAACTTACTCTCTTTTAAATGAGACATCAACGAAATAAATCAACCAAACGTTTAGTCATCGAACAATTACTGTCAATATTTCAAATTACTGCCGGTCCGGCAATAATTTAACTCATGACAAGGCGCAAAAATGGCCGTATAAATAAGGCGTTTTTCACAGCGTTGCTGATGTCTAAAATACAAAGTATGATGTTTTTTTCGTTAAAATAAACTAAATGCTTTAAAAATTTGTTCGGAGAAAAAAATAATTGAATTTGCTGAGAACCACGGACAATATAACTTTAAGAACGGTCTTGACTGGAACACTGGATGCTGTAGCATAGTGTATTTAGTGTCTTGGTGTATCAATGATAGATTAATACATCTTTTTCTGAAATATTTATAGTAGGATTTAAAATAATAAAAAATCCATTGCTATGTTTTCTCGACATTTACATTACTCACAATGACTGTTTTCACCTTTTCCTGTGACAAGGTGTCTGTCATGCAGATACAATTGTCTAATCATATACAAAATCATTCCAGCGAAATGCATACCCTCAATAAAATATCTGCGTACACCCCCACAATATCCCTAACTTATTGTGTACTTCTAAAATTTGACATTGAGAACTATTATTGAGAAAAATTTACTTCCATTATATACACCACCTGAAATTCATTTTTAATTAGGGATATAAAATGTAACTTTCTTCAAAAACGAGTTTTTAAAAAAAGTTAAGGAAAATTGTGGTTACGAATTTCTAGAAAATGACAGTACTACTATGCCTGCAGTTTTTAATTTCTCTGTTTTGCAATGTTCAAAATCCATTCTCTGAGTATTAGCAATGTTCATCTCGCCATTTAATTGCACATGCATCATCCCATGGACGTTTAAAATAACCTGCAATCTCCCTTGAAAAAACAACGCACATGTCTCAGCAATAGTCATCCCCACTCTTCCTTTAATCAACTTTTGATTAACGCGCATCTGCCGAAACGGAAATTCTATGTGACCGACGTGATCAGCCCGAAGCCAAACACCTTTCACAAATGTCCTGAAATAGCCAGAACACTATGCCACGTTTCCATGACGATCAAATTTGATAATCGCAGCTTAGACCATCTTCCTTTCGGATTCAAAGATCTTTATACTGCATCAATTCACCTCTCCGCAGACTTCAGATCTCGTCGACGTCAAATCCCATTTTGATGGCTGTTAATCTCGTTTGTGAATTATCTGACTGTCTGGCCGCGGCGCCCGGTTGATAGGTTTTTAGTTGGGGCCCCGGAAAGGACTGCATTTGGCTAATATACAGCTATGTCATATGATTTTTTTGTGTGTGTAAATATGTCCACACAGTGCTGTGTAGATATTAGACAAATAATTGTTTTTTATCCGTACTGCATGTGCACTAATTTAGAGGCTAAATTTCTTTTATTTTTTAAGGTTTTTGTTTTGCCCTACTAACTGTACCGTAGTAACATAACTATTTATTCTCCCCGACGTAAGCCAAATTGATTCTCTCACACTTTTTTTAAAATAAAGAGTACATGTATATACATGTATGTGAATTTGTTATGAGTTATGTGACCTGTTTCTTTTAACCATGCCTTCTAAACTCACTGTTGACTACTGTACACTAATTTAGCCTAATCAAGACAAAAGAATTTACCCTTTTTGTAATTATTTTTAGCCGTGTCAACTTTTTTTGGAAGAGTTTATATGAATTTTAAAAAGTCATTGATTTGCGTGACATTGTTTTTCCTAACCATGCCAAGAAAAAGAATTTCACAGAGGCAAGAAGGCCACACCCCTCTTATTCCTGGGGCCAATTTCATGGCGCTGTTAAACAGCCAATTTTGTGCTAACGCAGGCTCCGGCTATTTCATGGAGACCGTAACCTTAAGCACTGCTAAACGTTTGCTAGCTTCAGAGGCAAAATTTGCTAAACACTAGTGACGCAACAAAGCCCGTTTCCATACACGCGCATGCTTATGCACGCCGCGGCCGTGAAATAGCCTTAAAGTTAGCACAACGTTTCTGCTACAGTAAGCACACGTTTTCAGATAGTGCTTAAGCAGCGCCATGAAATTGGCTTATGGTCTTGGGCTTGATGATTTTTGTTGTCTATAAATAAGAAAAGGGCAACATTTTAACATGACACAAGGAGATTTTTGGGCTGGTTCGGGGAGGAAATTGAACCCAGGGCCTCCGTAAAATGTCTTCCTTTGAAATTCACCCATGACTTGGCACTCGACTCATCATTGTGTGTTTTATCTCATTTGGTCGACAGCGGAGCTAGCAGCCCCTTGATGAGTAACCAAGAAAGCGAGCTTTTAATGATGAACAGCCTGTACAAGGAGCGTTTCCCCAAGGCCAAGGAACAGATGGAGAAAAGGCTAAAGGTTCATGTCAATTTCTGTTTCAGATTTTGTCATCCCACAAAAAGTGTATCATTTGCAGTGACCCCAAAAAGTAATCGACAAGTTTACAGGGGAAAAGTTCTGAAAGTAAAGATTGAATTAATAGCAACTATCCAATGAAAGGTTTTCGCTCAAAATGATATAATTTTACCAGAAAATAATCCGTAAAGATAAAATTATTTAGATCGTTTGCAAACGATTTACTTATTTTTGGTTCGCATCTACGCGGTCCAAAATGCATGGGCGCTGGCTGTGTACTGCGTGTGCGTGTTCCAACGTGATGCATTTTTATGGATCGCGCGCACACGCAGTATATGATGTGCGCCACAGAGTGCATGACGCAAGCCACAGAGTACCCGATCAACTGAGAACGAATATTTGAAACACCCCGCCAAGACCAGGAAAACGCATATGGATTTTCATGTTGTTTTTTTAAACGTGGTACATTTGACAAAGCTGAAATTTCTTCGGATGAGTTTGTTGATGTCTTTCTTTTTATTTATAATGGTTTTATTCGCTCAAAAACATCATCTACAGGGCCTTTAAATACAGATTACATCATTGGAATACTGTTACAAATGGTGTTATCGCCATGTGTGATTGAGGATGTGTATGATAAAATCCATCCTGTGTATAAGTCAGCTCAGTACCTCATCTACGTTCCAAGAAAACAACGATAAACTGTGTCCGTGCTTTCACGAAATCGTGCTAAGCCACCGTCCTATTTAGGCTGGTTCCCTGGCTATACTGCACAGACAACAGCCATAATACCGAAGTAGTCAGGGGCCTAGTTTCATTCACATGATAAAAGTGCCCTTGTACAAAAAAATTTCGCATACACATTTATTTAAGTTAATCTTCAATTATTAATTTCTTATAAAAAAGATATCATTTCTGGCAGATGTCTAATGCAAGGCGTCCAATGTGGCATTAGTTCCCAGAGTTGATTCTTCAAAAGTTCAATATTCCAAGATTACGGACAACTTTGGAACTGCTTTTAGCAGCAGCAGCAGCATTGGCCACAGCTTAGGGACGGACGCGAGTGATTCCGCTTTAAAAAAGTCGGCATCCATTTTGGTACCCTTGGCACATTACCAGTAGCGCCACAATGTATCTTTTGTGTTTGTTTAACAAGCGTACACAGTTCATAGTTTTTATTTTATTAATTTATATTTTATTTTTGGTTTCCCTACCAGGACTTTATAATGAAGCACTCCTCAGATCAAATGGAAGCCAGTGATGCCATCTACATGTTTCTGGTACATCACGCCATTGAGCTAGCCCGAGACTGCTTGGATAAATCACAGGCAGACCTACTGTCGCACATCTACCTCTCAGAGATGGCCAACAAACTACAAATGCTGTCGGAAGATGTAAGTCTGTCTCTGTTATTTTGACCAAAGTCTTGAAATGGTTCGTTGTTGCTTGGAATGTTTATCAAAATAGTCTTGTGCCCAGACCCAATAGGGATGCTCACCAACAGGTCTGGGGCTAAATTCGTAGAGCTATTTAACAGTCTTTTCTGTTAACCAAGCATTAGGCTATTTCATAGACATCGTTAACGGTAAATGACTGAAAACGTGCCTTAACTGCAGAACCAAACTTAAGATAGTGAAGCAACAATAGCTGTTTCCAAGCTGCTTAATCACCATGAAATAGCACTTTAACTAATCTGCTATAGTAAGCATGCCTTTTCAGCTAATGCTTAAGCAATGCTTTGAAATTGGCCACTACCAGTGAAGGCTCGTTGCTGATTTGTTAACACTAGTCGCAACGTCGGAACCATTTGCGAAATGCTTCTGACAACTACATGTATGGAGCAGTCGTCAATAGTACGTGCACTGCTATTGGCCATTTGATCAAATTAGCATGCTGGCATAGCAACAAGTGCACACATGATGCAAGTAGTCGGGTGCCGCAAAGACCATGTGATAGTGGGGCGACATGGCGCTGTACAATACAGTCACTAGGAATCCAAGTCTCGACACTCGTGGGGTGACATAAGTTTTTCTGCAGCCGCACCACACATCTGGAACTCCTAACCGCTTAATCTTAGATCTTGTCTCTGTACAACAAAATTCAAATCACTTCTAAAAACTTATCTCATGTCTCAGGTTTTCAAGGACTAATTTGGTTGTTCCTGTCGTTTTTGATTGTTTCTTTCATGTTTAATATTACTTTGTTTGTTTTTTAGGGTCTCTGCGCCTTGAACACCCAGCAGGGTGGATATGTGCGCATTACAAATATTTCTCTATTTTATCCAATGGGGCGACACTTTTTGTGTACAGAGCCCTATTAGGGCGACGCGGTAGGTTAGGGCGACAATTTGGTGTAGCCCCAATATTTTGGTCAAAAACCTTTTTTTTTAGGTCAAAGGCCATCTTTTTAAAATCGAGAACCATTTTTATTAGGTCTAGAAGCATTTTTATTAGGTGTGGAACCATTTTTGTAAGCTTTGGGTTACAGAAATTTGGTGTCCAATCGATGACTTTTAGCCAAAATTTCGGTGGTCGTCTGGCAAAGTCTTACCGGTGGGTCGCCCCTTTGCAGCATTAAGTGATATTATTTCTCTATTTTATCCAATGGGTCGACACTTTTTGCGTAGAGAGCCCTATTAGGACGACGCGCCCTATTAGGTCGACGCGCCCTATTAGGTCGACAATTTGGTGTAGGCCCAATATTTTGGAAGTCAAAATCCATCTTTTTAAAATCGAGAACCATTTTTATTAGGTCTAGAAGCATTTTTATTAGGTGTGGAACCATTTTGGGAACCTCTAGGTAACAGAATTTTGGTGTCCAATCGATGTCTTTTAGCCGAAATTTCGGTGGTAGTTTGGTTAAGTCTTCCGGCGTGTGATATTATTATTATTATTATTATTATTATTAGACACTGTCAGATTTTCAAATGTAGTGATTGCATTTGACTAAGTTTACGGAGGAAATTCTTCCTGTTTGTCCAAGGACATATGAACCCATACTGTGATATAGATTAATGTTTTGCTATTCTTGCTAAAAACACAAGATTATTAACCCATTTTTATAAAGCAAACAAATCTTTGATTAAGCAAATTGTTTTGCTTAACTGCTTTATGAAATTGGCCCCTGGCCTGTTAGGCGAGCATTCCCGTTAGTTCTGAGCACCAGACTAACAATAAAATCACCAAAATATAAAACAAAAACGAAGTAAGGAAATTGAAACAGTGGAGGCAAAAACTAACATCTATCCTTTACAGAGAAATTTATTGAATTTTGTTTTCTTTGTTCAGGCTGAGAGAAGGTCCGATGCTTCAGCTCATGCCTTTGCCAAAGTTGAACGGGAACTGCTCATGGTAATCGCAAGGCCCGGTAGACTATTAGAGTGCTTGGTAAGTATTGTGAGGATTGAAAAGTGTGTTTTATTTATTTAATGGGTAATTCCCAGAATTAGGGGTCAAAAAGTGTGACATGCTTTTTAAGATTTCCAAGTGTTTTTAATGACTGAAAGTGGTTTCCCAGTAGAAAATAATTATTTTTATTTGAACAAATGCCACTCAAATTTAATGTTTGTGTGTAGATATGGCACCAAGGTTAATGCAAAATCATTCTACAACCAATTTTCATTGGCGTAGGTAACCCGGGACACCAAACTCCTATTCAATACCACGGAACAAATTATAAGCCTTTGTGGTCTTTTGTTTTGAATATTTTTCAGGAATCGGAAAACAAAATATTGAAGAAAATGATGCTGCCCCCTATAATCACAGGCCACAGTCCATTACTGAGAATGTGTGATCATATGTGGTGATTTTTGACGCAGAGAGTGTCGTACGTAACTGGGACACCAAACAATTTGGACCCCTAATTTTGGGAATTACCCTAATAGGTTTAATGAACAGAGTACAGAATAATATTGATAAAACTGCCTTGTAGAAATTTCAGCCACATAGATGCAGTAATACTTCAGAAAACCTGAAAAAAATCCATGCATGGTTTTTGTGTATGAATAAATGGTAAAAAAGTTGTCTGCAGACTACCTTTTTTTTAAAACCACCTTCGGTTGGCAATACCATTTTACACGGGAAACAAATGCGGTGTTTGTTACCATTGCTTATCAACACGTTGTCGGGTTTTTCTTGTCAACTCATGAAGTAAAATTTTGGGGGATTTTTTTTTTCATATATATTTCTGAGATAAATAAATGATAAAATTACTGCATAAAGTAATGCACAAAATGACGTGGCGAGCGGTCTGTGCGTAAGCGCGAAAACAGAGGGCGCTGCGCGCGCGCGTGAATGGTTATCTTGTGCACTAACTGAAGGCAAATTTTAAAGAAGAAAACGTGATTTTATTACAAAAAAGCAACAATTGCGACAAAAGTGCAAGTGGGAAGTATATCTTAAAATTACATTATGTGTTGATTCCAGGAGGTAATTTCCTTAAAATCTTTGTTCAATGTATACGAAAAAAATACCATTTTGGGTAACTGCAAATGATGTATTGGGGCATTAAATGTTGTGAGTCAACTACCCAAACCACTTGGGCTTGGTACTACCCCATGAAAAGGAAGCTTTCGTTCATCCGAGTGCCACTCTGTTGTATTTGGTCAAACAGGAATTCAACCCGGAGGAATTCTACCAGATCTTAGAAGAAGCGGAGGGTCACGCTAAGAATGTTGGAGGCTCCATCACCACCGAGCTGTCTAAGTACATCATCGGTCAGTTGGGATTGACCAAGGATCCACTGGCTGATTTTTATGACGTCATGGTTTATGATGATCAGAATCAGCCATCACAGCAGCCCCAGCAACAACATCAGGAGGAATCAGAGACAGATGAAACGGTGAGATTTTAATAGTAATTTAACTTGAGATCATAAGGGCCTTATCAGGATTCGAACCCAAGACCTCTGACTCACAGGGCAGATGCTCTACCAGCTGAGCTATAAGGCACAGTGGTATACTCCCTCAAGTTTCCCCCCAAGACTGCTGGCACACCGGGCAGATGCTCTACCATCTGAGCTATAAGGCACAGTTGGTATACTCCCTCGGGTTTTCCCCCAAGACCTCTGACACAATGGGCAGATGCTTTACCAGCTGAGCTATCAGGCACAATGGTATACTCCCCTTAGGTTTTAACCCAAGACCTCTGACTCATCGGGCAGATGCTCTACCAGCTGAGCTATGAGGCACAGTGATATACTCCCTCAGGTTTCCCCCAAGACCTCTGACACACCAGGCAGATGCTCTACCAGCTGAGCTATAAGGCACAGTTGGTATACTCCCTCGGGTTTTCCCCAAGACCTCTGACACAATGGGCAGATGCTCTACCAGCTGAGCTATCAGGAACAATGGTATACTCCCCTTAGGTTTTAACCCAAGACCTCTGACTCATCGGGCAGATGCTCTACCAGCTGAGCTATGAGGCACAGTGATATACTCCTTCAGGTTTCCCCCAAGACCTCTGACACACCAGGCAGATGCTCTACCATCTGAGCTATAAGGCACAGTGGTATACTCCCTCAATTTTTCCCACCAAGACCGCTGACACACCAGGCAGATGCTCTACCAGCTGAGCTATAAGGCACAGTGGTATACTCTCTCTGGTTTTCCCTATGAACCAAAATTTTTCTCTCGGTGTAATTAAGCGATTCCATAAATTCAGATTTGCATTTTAGAGACCGAGTGCTTGTCATTGCGTTGTAAGTCACGTCCCCGTCGTCAAATCGAAAGCTTCCTAATAATTTTGCAACTACGTAAAAATTGAGTAATTTTATTCAGATCAGATCAAAATTTTAATTTTCTTTCCAGGGTGACCGAGAAAGGCGAAGGAGTAGTTTCAGAGAGCCAGAAGAAAGTGACTTTGAGAATATCAAGATCATTAGCAATGGTGCTTATGGGTAAGCAAGCCTGCCTGGCAGTGTTGTAGTACTTGTAACTCGGTACTGGGTCTTTCTATAAATTAAGCGTCCAAAAGTGTGACATTTAGTGGTCCCCCGTTACACCTAATAGTGTTATTTTTCCTACAAAAATCATTAAAATGCCTTTTAAACCATTTTGTATGAATTGTACTTTATGTACTCATTCTTTGAGATGGAAAGTATTCAAAGAATGTGTCCTGAATTTACAAAAACAAGATGTAAAATGTAACGGGGGACACCAACATTGGACCCCTAATTTATAGAAAGACCCTACTGGTATTTGAGTAGTGATTAAGTATTTTATGTGAGTGTTCAAGCTCATAGAAATTGGCTGTCGTAGAAGGGTCTTTTGAATGTTAACACAGGTCGCAATATCTTTTTGTAAGTTGGCTGTCGTAGAAGGGTCTTTCCAATGTTAACACAGGTCGCAATATCTTTTTGTAAGTTGGCTGTCGTAGAAGGGTCTTTCCAATGTTAACACAGGTCGCAATATCTTTTTGTAAGGTAGCCAACGAAAAAATCCAACGGAAACCTGCTTAAAAAAAGGCTGAGACATGTTTGTAAATAGTATGAAAATCCTACTAAAAGGTCAGACGAATGTGTCTCCACACAAGTATATGTATCTAAAAATGTGCATCTGGTTTTGACAGATAAGAATTATACACCGCCAGCCCCCCATTCTGAAATAGTCAGAGGAAGGGGGAAAAATCATTAATAGCCACAGGGCATATAATCAACTATGAAATTTGATCTTTTTTATTTATGTCTTAAGGAAGTCGTGTCAAAATCATCATAAATCTCGCTCGTTCTGCAAGGAAGTAAAAACGATTGTGACTTTTCAGTTTGCTTGTTCTGAAAATACCTGGCTAAACTGCCTGCTTTATTTAACTTGAATCTTGAATTCACGCCAACTAGCTTTAATGCCATGTTCGCATTTTATCAATTCATTTCGTTAATTTTTCCTGCTACCCGCATGGGGTATCAATAATGGTCGAGTGGTCTCGTAAATCAAACTCTAGACCTTGGCTTATTCTGCAGGTCGTGAAGGGAGCATTTTGGCAACACAGACCATATTTTCGAGGAAATACTTTTGTCTGGTCTCAAAATAAAAGAAATAAGTTTCAGTTGTTCTGAAGAGATAACTTAGGCCCAAAAAGGGTTACAAATAGTGTGACAACATGCCTTTCTAAAAACCCTTTGTACAAATTTCCAATATACACTTGTAAGCGGGACGAGCACTTGTGTTACCTTTTAGGCCGTCCCGGTTACGAGCTGGTATTTCTGAGTACTATTTACTAATGGCATTCGTAAGTTCAAAAATATAGGGTAAAAAGGTATCCGACGTTACAGGGGACACCGTATCCCAACTTCATGGAATTAACCAAATGCTTTTTAATAAATTCTCAAATTTAATCCAAAGTGCCACCAAAATAAATTCAATGCTCTGCTTGGTTAACCAGAGTTTTGTACTGAGATGGGGGTGTATATTTTTGTTGTCTCAGCGCCGTGCATTTGGTGAGGTACAAGCCGACACAGCAGCGTTTTGCAATGAAAAAACTCTGGAAGCACAACCTGGCCCTACGCAACCAAGTCGACCAGGTCTTTGCGGAGCGTGACATTCTGTCGTTTGCTGAGAATCCCTTTGTCGTTGGCATGTTTTGCAGCTTTGAGACCAAGGTAAGGGTTTAATTGTCAGATTTTAAATGTTTTTATAATTTTTTTTGGGGGGGAGGGGGGTGGGGGGGGGGGGGTGGTTGGGGGGAATTTGTGAAGGTTATGGCGTAGTGGTCTAGTGCACTGAACTCAAGTTCCTATACCAAGTACCTCATGCAAACATGTCTAGATTCAACTTAGATATTTACATGGTTCGAGAAAATGGTTACAGAAGAAAGAGCTAAAAATAAAATGTTGTTTTTCGTTTGTTTTTATAGAAGCACCTCTGTATGGTTATGGAGTACGTCGAAGGGGGTGATGTAGCTACCCTTCTGAAAAACATTGGCCCTTTACCATTTGAACTGGCAAGGTGAGACCCAACGTGTACTCTATGAGACTTCTCATTGGTCAGTCTCTATTAAGGTTGGGAATTTAGGTAAACTTGTATGTATACACTACTCACAATAAGTTTAGGATATTGCCAATTTTAGATTTTTTTTTTTAATGACTATTTTCCCCTATCCATGTCAGGCCTCAAATTTCGCAGTTTTTAGGGCAAGGCCACTTTGGCCTTGCATGAAGGCAAATTAGAAAGGGCACCGAGGCCACAAGGCGGGGCACTAAGGCCAACTTTAGTTTTGAAAAAGGGCAACAAGGCCACAAGGAAAAAAACAATGAAAACAAATGTTTGTTTGGAGTCGAGTAGGTCTGGTGGCAAAGTTTATACACAAAGGAATTGGGGCCGAGTTTATACACAGATGAATTTGGGCCGAGTCGGTCTGGGGCCGAGTTTATACACAAAGAAATTGGGGCCGAGTTGGTCTGGGGCCGAGTTTGTACACAAGGCAATTGGGGCCGAGTTGGTCTGGGGCCGAGTTTGTACACAAGGCAATTGGGGCCGAGTTTGTTTGGACAAAACGTTTTCGCCACGCACGCCACGCCGGTAAAACTGGGCGGTATACCCAGTACATATACCTGACGAATACCAGTGAAAGCATAATGCAAATGCCGGCTCATGTACTTTTTTCCTTCCATGCGCTGGTGTACCCACCATAGACGATGTATGAACTGTGTGGCTTATCAGTGCAGTACATGTACATGTACTGTTACACGTGTACCGTACATGCGCTATGCATTGACGACCGACTGCGTGCCATAGTCGAGTCACATGGCGCGCCCTGTGCTCTCGCTTGTTGATATGATGTTCGTTCAGTTTCTAGGAATTTTGGCAGAGTTTATACCCGTGGCCGTACGCGTACCGCGGTACACTTCAAGTGTCGTTTATCGCCCATTTTATCTTGATGCAAAAAAGGGGCACGACGGCCATCGGCGAAAAAAGGCAGGGCATTTTTATCCGTGAAAGGGCCAAATTTTTGAGGGGCATCAAGGTCAGTAAGAGGGGCATCGGCAGCCGTGGCCGCCGTGAAATTTGAGCCCTGCCATGTTGCAAGGTGTGTCTGTCGTGCAGATAGCCACAGGGCATGGGAAATCAACTATGAAATTTGATCTTTTTTATTTATGTCTTAAGGAAGTCATGTGAAAATCATCATAAATCTCGCTCGTTCTGCAAGGAAGTAAAAACGATTGTGACTTTTCAGTTAATCTCTAGGGATGTTTGTTCTGAAAATACCTGGCTAAACGGCCTGCTTTATTTAACTTGAATCTTGAATCCATGCCAACAAGCTTAAATGCCATGTTTGCATTGCAGTTATTCTGATTTTATTAATTCATTTGGTTAATTTTTCCTGCTACCCACATGGGGTATTTATCATGGTCGAGTGGTCTTGTGGTCTTGTTTTAAATTCTCTCAGGTGCTAGTTAACACAGGTGCCAGCTGACACTTTAAAGGTTAAACGTCCCTCCAAGACTCAGAATTATGATTGAAAATTCCTGCTTTTTATATAATTGCTACAAATACTTGGCCAAATTGTCAAACGCATATGTTAATACTTAGTGTTGTCACTATTATGTATTTCTCCACATTTGTATTTTAGGATGTATTTTGGGGAAGCTGTTTTGGCTGTTGAGTATCTCCATAGCTACGGCATAGTTCACAGAGACATCAAGCCTGACAAGTAAGGAGCCAATCAAATTGCTTACAATGACGACCATTTTGTACTGCTGAAGTGAACACCAATTGAAAAAATGCAAGGAGTGCAAAAAAAAATTGGAAATTGTTAAGAAAGGGAAAAACAAAACATGTTTACAAAGTGTTAAAAAATGGGAAGATAAAATGTTGACGTCTTGGCTGAAAATTGTTTAACCCTTTGAACCCTAAATTATTTATGCGCAATGACACCGGTTTGTCAAACGGTTATGAAGACGTCACACTCAAAAGTCACAATAGTGGCTCATCGGGTTACTCCTTGTTCACGGGGAAGTCACAAATGTGACATTTAGTGTTCAAAGGGTTAAAAGTATCTTGAAATCTGACAACAAAATACTGGTAGTAAGCCATGCTAGAACTCGGTTAAAAATTATCACAGATTCCAAAATCCAGGAAAAAAGACTGTACAAGAAAATACAAAGGTTTACATGGAATTTTTGAGACAATGGATCGTTTTTGGGTTTACTTTTTAATAATAATAGACAGTTCTTATATAGCGCATTACAAATCAGACGGATCTCTTAATGCGCTTTCTGCATTATTACCCCTGGGGCCAATTTCATGGCGCTGCTAAGCACAAACATTTGCTTAGCAGAGGATTTGTTTGCTTTATTTTGCAAAAATGGATTCCAAGCCAAAATCGTAAGTGATGTGTATTGAAAGGTATTCTCCTACTCTTGCGAAGAACACAAGTTCGCGAATATTTTTGGCTGGTAATCCATTTTATAAGGCAAATAAATCCTGTGCTAAGCAAATGTTTGTGCTTAGCAGCGCCATGAAATTGGCCCCTGGTCATTGGGCTCATTAATATCATTCCTTAATCCTTCTCTTAATCCTTCTTTTTGCTGTTAATGATTTCGATTTGATCTGCCAAAACTGTAGTTTCGCTAGAAGGAATTGGTTAAAATTGTTAAGGTAGACAGGTCAAATATTGCGTAGGACCACACCAATAAATTTTCTCTCTGCTGTTTTGGGAGTTCTCATATTAAGAGTTTCTCTGGATGGGGTGGAAAGTGTCAGTTTAAAATTTCAACTCGAACCATGCCATTATAGACCTTATGCGTAGCGGCCATGATAGAGGGCAGTCACATTGTCACAGTGCGTCATGCACGAGTAGGCACATTGTGGATCTATTGTCACATCATTTAAATATGAAAACCTGTCCTCTATCATGGCCACTACGCATAAGGTCTATTGTTATCGTTGTCTTTTCATCTTGTAGTTTGCTGATAACATCAACTGGCCACATCAAGCTAACAGACTTCGGCCTTTCCAAGATTGGACTCATGAGCTGTAAGTCATTCAAATCATTTCCAAATTTTGTAACAGGTTTCTGTGGTCGTGAGAGGCTGCGTGTTTCTACTGCGGGCATTGACATTATTAACGCATTTTTGGCGATGCGTTAGGCAACGTCTTTAACTGTTATCTTGCAGACAAATTACCGGTATTAAACATCTTAAACGTTCTGTTTAAAACCAGTAAAACTCCCTGAAATTCTTCGACAGTAAACTTTGCCATTTTGCAGTGTACCTTCCTACATGATTTGCATTTCTTCAAGTTGTCTTGTTTTTGTTTGGTCACGCACGGTACGTGCAATGCATGCATGTTGTACGCACATGGCTGGGTAAACTTCCTTAACTTTTTGTCACACTGCGTCAAATTTGCTTTCGGGCATGTGCGTTTTTTTGTGTCCATTTGTATGTTCCATACGCGCTTAAACTCACTAGGGAGCCTCGGTCCACACTAGAAACCAGCTGGGACATTTATCGTCCGTTTATGACTACCCACGTGACGTACTCTCAGCCATTAATAGGGATGCATAAACTGTCTAAGATATTTTTGAATAAATGGATAATGGTACCGAAGCATTTCCAAAATGTTAATTGTGCTTAGTACAAAGCTCAAAGACTCATACCTTTCAAATGTGCAAAACTAATCAGGATTCGTTATATTAATTCTCTTACAGTGACCACCAATCTGTACGAGGGCAGCATGGACCACGACACTAAGCTTTTCATCGACCAGCATGTATGTGGCACGCCACAGTACATCGCCCCCGAGGTCATCCTACGACAAGGCTACGGCAAGCCTGTGGACTGGTGGTCCATGGGTGTCGTGTTCTATGAATTTCTGGTTGGTTGTCCGCCGTTTTTTGGAGATACGGCTGAGGAGCTGTTCATGCAGGCAATCAATGGTAAAGACTGTACTTGGTGTGTTTTAAAATAAAACGAAATATCTGTCAACTAGAGAATAAAGTGACTTGAAACGGCCGTATCTCTGCAGATTTTGAGCCATTCCTTTTGAAAAAAACCACTGAGAAAATACATCGAAAACTTTGAAAACTTTTACAGAGAAATAGCGACTGGTGGTTTATGCTATGCGGAAAGCATGCAACTTGCTTTACAAAATAGTGACTGTCTCCTCGCTATGACGTAGCGGGGTCACTGCATAACATCACATCGTTTTTCATTTTGAACCATTCCTTTTCAGCAGGGCCATTATTTTTTTTCAGTTATTAGACGGTAGAGGGGGCATTTTGGCAACACGGACCATATTTTCCAGAAAATACCTTTGTCTGGTCTCAAAATAAAAGAAATAAGTTTCAGTTGTTCTGAAGAGATAACCTAGGCCCTAAAAAAGGGTTACAAATAGTGTGACAACATGCCTTTCTAAAAACCCTGTGTACAAATTTCCAATATACGCTCGTAACCAGGACAGCCTAAAATATAACACAAGTGTTCGTCCCGGTTACGAGCGTATATTGGAAAAGGTTTTTTTTCTGAACAGCCTATTAAAGGGGCCTGAACTTGAAATGTATAACGTTATTTTAACCAACCAGATGACAAAAATCTACACATTCGGTATATAAAACAAATATTGACTGCTTTTTAACCAATATTTGTATACTATTGAATTGGCCTCTAATCTCATCCTTCCTTTGTCCCCAGTTGAGATTGAATGGCCTGAGGGTGACGATGCCCTCCCAGACGATGCCCAAGACCTCATCATGAAACTCCTTCAGCAGAACCCCTTCTTCCGTCTCGGCACCGGCGGCAGCCATGAAGTCAAGGACCACATGTTCTTCAGTGGGTTGGACTGGGGCTCCATGCTTCGACAGAAGGCCGAGTTTATCCCTCAGCTGGATGGAGACGAAGACACCAGTTACTTTGATAGTAAGTCACTCAGAAACTTACTGTCAAAGCGTTGAGTATTCTTGAGTTTCACATGGCTTGACAACCGGTGGCTATCCGCCATTACTGTGTCCATACTATGGCACGCCAAAGCGAAAATAATTCAACACTGATAGTTCTACCATCAATCCTGAAAAACAAGTCTCGACATTTGTTTAAAATTCCATGATTTTACTGTATGCTGATTGGCTAATGGGGAAAATGAATGTATGCACGACACACACGTCACACACCTCTTTTATCAAGTTTGCTGCCCATTTTGATTGATTCCCATTTGTCAGGATCATGTCGCAAAACTTGGTATGACTTCCGATCCGTTCACTGGTCGCCACTGAGGCGTGTGCGTTAGGTCTATGGAACAGGGCAGAAAAAGTTCAAGTATTTTCAAGGAAATTTATGATTTTTTTTCACTCCAAAAATCACTTCCCTTTAAAATTTTAAATGTTTTTGTTATTAAGTCTTTATAAGGAGAATAAGTGGCGACCAGTAAACAGAATTCTTTCCCAAAACTTGATTTTTTTTGTTTAGTGCCGTCTGATACTAATACATGTATTCTTAATATCATCAGAGCTACAGGTCTCGCAAGATAATAATTAGGACAACAGCATGTTGTTCTTGGCGATGGGATGATTTTTTCTGTTGGTCAAAAAGGTCCTCATTGCTTTACGCATACCTTTGGTCAGTTTATCCCAATGTGCCATTTGCATAATCCTCATATATTCCTTCAATTTTTTAACAATTTTTTTTTAATTTGCAGCTCGATCAGATCGCTACAACCATGAGCTTGATTCCGACGAGGACGAGGATGACGAAGACACCGTCGAGATCGGCAACTTCACCACGTTCTCCCCCCGCTACAACCGCTCATGTAGCAGCGTCTCGCAGTCGTCGGACGACTCGGAGAGGCGGGAACGATCGCTGAGCGCACCCATGCCCATACCGAGCTTTGGTACCTCGCCACCGCTGCTGCACGACCGAGACGGTAACGGTCACGCCGCGGCATTGCCAACGAGGAGTAAGAGTGAGAAATCACCGGGAGAACATGTAACTGTGGTCAGGTAAAAATAATCTGCACTTAACATCTCAATTTGCTTTTAATATAAATGGTTAAAGCCGCAATGCATCATTTGCAGTTACCCAAATTTTACGAGTTGACAAGAAAAACACGACTAAAAGTGTTAATGGCAATGGTAACAAACACCACATGATTTGTGTGTGTGTATACGAGCGTGTAGTACACTATACGAACTTCAGACAAAAGAGGTCCGCTTAAACCAGGTAGCACCGTAACTGTGTGGACTTGCACAGGTTCGAAGACGAGTTGTCTTAGCATTTTTAAAAGGATAAGGGGAGGGGGAGGGGGGTTCAAAAAAAGTATAAGGTGTGTAACGATGCCCTTAAACGAATTGTAAAGTTAGGGCGAAATCCTGCGTTTCGTTTTTGAGAAAAAAAAGATTTTCGGCCAAATTGTCTACAGTGCACGAGTACAAAAAGAAGTCCGCATAGTGTCTGTGGTAACGGTCTGTGTGTGTGTAAAATGGTACCTTTGTGAAAGAAATTGCCAAACGGTGCTTTTTGTTTTTTAAATTATCTGCAGAAAATTTTTCACCATTCATTCAACACAAAAACATGCATGGATTTTCTGAAGTATTACTGCATCTATATAGTTGAAATTTTTACAAAGCAGTTTATTAACATTATTCTTTAGTTACGTAATGCTGATGTAACCTGTCTTTAAAGTCGGTATACAGAATTTGCAATGTCCCAAAATTTGAATCGACCAGAAAAAAACCCTTACTCAAATGGAAGATAGAAGTGGTTCGAACTGTCCAATGCAAAGACCCCACCTATATTTTGTTTATAAGCAAACGATATTTAAAGGAATTATTTTTTTTATTAAATGTGTGCACATGCATTATTTTACAAGGGCGCCCTCGTGTGAACAAAACTAGGACCCTGACTACAGTAGTATCATGGCTCTATTTTCCGTGCAATAGCCAGGCAACCAGACTGAATAGGATGGTTTGAAAGCATAGAGACAGTTTTTCATTGTTTTCTTGGAACGTAGATGAGGTACTGAGCTGACTTATACACAGGTTGGTTTTTATCACACACATCTTTAACCACACATGGAGATCATGCTATTTGTAACAGTTGCCTGAATAAATATACAAGATTTTGATTTTATTGATTCCGCAGACGACACAGCCACCGGTCTGGAGACCCGATCATCATGGACTCGCTACACACCTCCAACGAGCTGACCCCCGACTATTCGCCGCGTAGCCACCGCCGACTGACACGCAAGCCCGGACTCAAAGACATACTGCCGCGATTCTCCATCTCTTTGGAGGAGGACGGCCCCTCGGGGGCGTCCTCTGGATCCGCCACGTCATCGTCTGCCGAGCCCCAGTCATCGTCCCCGGCATTAACGAAAGACGGTAATAGTAGCTCTGGGAGCCAGGGAAGTCTGACCAGCGGTGGGGACCAGGGACAGGGCCGGCCGGTAATCAAATCGGCGTCTTCGGGGACGTTGTCGCTCATTATACCCACAGGTACATTTTCTCTTGACCATTTTCATTATTTTGGCAAGACACGACAAGTTAGTGGGGTTGTTTCAAAATAGCATTAATTAAATTAGGGATTAAATGTGGGTTTGGTCAGTCTTAAACACGTTTAAAACCAAAGTTACTACAAAAAGGCCCAAGTTTAAATCAGTGTTCATTTCAGCATTTGACCTTTTTTAAATGTACAGGTGAAGAGCTACACGTTCCCTCGCCCCTCAACTCCCCCGGTGAATCCAGCACCAGCTCCAGGGATGGTACCAGTTCCCGTGATGGGTCCCCCTCTAGGGACTTCACCCCTGCAACCGGACCCCTCAAACCACCCATCGTCATCAGGAAGTTCCCAAGACGACGGAGGTACGGTTTTCAGATGAGGGCCATCCGGGTCTTCCTGGGAGAGAGCAACTTGTACACCATACATCACCTCGTCTCGGTAAGTTTATGATTTTCTCCCGATTTTTATTTTTCTTTTTCATTTTTGTTATACATGCCACTCAAGTTAGTCAATGCATAGTTCCGACCTGTCAATCAAGCCAAACCCGCATGACCATTCATAACCAATCACAACGGAGCTACACAGACAGTTCAGTTCGTTTTATTTCCACTCATTCAAATGAAGTTTTACACTGATAAATTTGTATTTACATTAATGTTAAGTGGAGGAGATCTCCGAAAGCAGAGCTTGTATGTGGAGACTCCCCTAAATTGTGTACAGTGCCCACATATGTCATAGTGCATTTGCTCACAAACAAAAACATGTGCTTGCAAGCAGTGCTTGGCCGTACTGCATACATGCGGTGTCTCCGAGTGAATTTCGGTTTCATTGTCGGGCAATTCGCTGTTCAAAGTTAATATATGACATCCCTGTATTACTGGTCCTTTACTCTGTGTGTTCTATGATAACTGTCGACCCTAAAACATAAATACCTTTGAGTTTTCTCTGATGAATCTGTGCTTTTCATGCCAGTCATCATTGCTCTGTGCGTTGTGTATCGTCATTTTTGTGATGGCTTGGGAGGTGGAGCAACAGTAAGTGGGCGGAGTTAATTGGGCAATCTCAGAACTATGCATTACGGAGAAACCTGCCCTTCTCACGCTGAAATAAGACGAGATTTACCAGTCTCTTTATGATATATGAGTGGGGCTGGGAGGGGTAACTAGTCCACATCCAGACATCCAGACAACCAATTTGCCTCTGCACCAATATGTGACCGACTCTGGCAAAACCTGACGCTTCTCAGCATTTCCCATTACGTGATATGGGCCCACAACCTTAACAAATGGCCTCTGGGACCAACTTGAAAATTTGGCAGAATCAACATCGGGATACATTCAAGATTTGTTTTGTTGTTTGAACTGTCTCAAAATTCCTCTCATTATTGACAAAAATTAAATAATCAACTAGTTTGTCAAACTTTAAAGACCAATAGCTCCATTTCACTTTTTCTGATCTGTCGTACTTTAATTGGTCATAACTTCGCCAAAAATTATCAGAATTTCCTCAAACATGTTTTAAAAGATACCTTTTTGTATGCACACTAAGCTGATACCAAAACTTAAATTTTGAATTTTCATCACAAGTGTTGGGTTTTGCTGGAGCCGGTCACATATTAGTGGGGCTGGGAGGGGTAACTAGTCCACATCCAGACATCCAGACGACCAATTTGCCTCTGCACCAATATAAGCAAGCGTGGTAAAGTGCCTTGCTCAAGGGCACAGCTGTCGCAACCTGTCGTGGCAAAGATTCGAACCCACATTCCAATATCTTGCATATTAATTGGAGTTCAATGCACTAGGCCATAATACCCCACAATATTGCAGCGGTTGATGTTACCAAACATGGGGTGAGAGAAAATCATATTCCTGATCGGAATTTGAACCCGAGACCTATGACTCTCCGGACAGATGCTCTACCAGATGAGGCACAGTGGTATACTCCCTCATATACCCACTTTTTCTCTCAGTGTTGCATGGTTGTAACAAATGCCATATTTGGTATGGTTCCTAATCACCAGTGTTTTCTTACAAAAAGATATAATCTCGGTCGGAATCATTGCACTGGACATTTGGAACCATTTTTATTTTCTACTGAAATGATTAATAAAGATTTTTGAGACATTGCAAATCCTGTATGCGGGATTTTTTCAAAATTATTTTAGCTTAGCTGTAATGCTAATGTTACTTTTAAATTTTTGCCCAACAGAACGTTGAGAAGCAGAGCCCAGCCTACGAAGCGGGACTAAGACCAATGGATCTCATTACCCACATTAACGCCATACCGGTCGAGGGTTTGATTCACCGCGACATCATCGAGCTCATGCTCAGCGACGAAAACCAGGTCACACTGCGCGTTGTTCCCCTGGAGAACACCACCATCAAGACGGGAAACAGACGCCACACATTGGCCACCAGCAAAATGGCGCGCCGTCGCAAGAAATCCAGGAGAAGAGATACGATTGATAAGAAGCGTCGGAGCTCGGTGTACCGTAGGCCGAGTTTGAGGAAGAGTTCGACGGATCAAGTGTCGCCGTTGGCACTGTCGGGGAATCGCAGCAACATAGTCACGTATCGTTCACCGCCGTCGACTGAAGTTCCCCCGCGTTCGCCGACGTTGCTGAAGTCTCCGCGCTCGCCACCGATATTTCACGCTCCGCTGGAGTCATCGACTAGTTCGCCAGTCAATCTATCACAGAGCAGTTCCTCAGGATCAAGTTGTTCTAATTCACCAGCCTCCATGCCCGCTTCTTATTCTTCGTCACGGCCGAGCTCACTTCAGGGGCTTGCTCACAAGCTGCCGCGGGTTTTACACAAGAGCGGGCATCGTCGTAAGTCGGTGGGTCATATTCCACTGTCGCCGCTGGCCCGAACACCCAGCTCGTCTCCGATTCCAACGTCCCCGGTCAGGAGTCCGAGCCCTCTCACCATCGTGACTAATCTTGGCCATTCACCCGGGAGCTCCAACACAACGCAGACGTACCCGGCCCACGGACTGGCCAGCCCCACGCTCGCAGCGCCTATGAAAGCCAAGCCCAAGAAGTTCATTCGGCCAAGGAATCTGGACACCCCGCCCTCTCCGCTCTTGCGCCGTGCATTGTCTCCAGAGCACGAGCGCAGCATGTCGGACTTCTTCTCCATTCAGCCTAGGCTGCGGTCAGACTCGGGAACTGATTGCACGCCGATTCCGGACATCATCGAAGACGCGATGGAAAAACCCAAGCCGGCAAGCCCTCCCAAAGAAGAGAAAACGGACAAGCTACCCAAAACGGATCAGAAAATCCTGGAAAAGGCAAAATCGGACTCTAAAGACAAATTGGAAAAACCGAAGAGTGCTGAACCAGCTGTTGTCGAAACGACTAAACTAGAAAAGTCCAAGACGGAGAAGACCAAAACCAAATCCGAGGATTTGACGGCTTCAGATAAGACTAAAACTAAGCAGGAGCGGGGTAAGTTAGATCGAGCTAAAACTGAGGACAGCTCCAGTTCAGACAAGACTAAAGAAAAAGGAAAACAGGAAAAAACAAAGGGAGAAAAAAGCAAGCCAGAAAAATCCAAATCGGATAAAAAGGTGAAGGAATCCAGTTGGTCCTTCTCAAAAGGCAAATAAATAAATCGCTGTCATTTTTTCCTATTTTGCTTATTCATTTGCTCAGCTGTAGAAACAGCATTTTAAAAATGTACGTTCTATGTTTAAAAAGTGGCAATTTTTCACATAAAATAACTGCATTCGACATTCCGATTCTTCTTTATTATGTGTAAATTTAAATGTTATATCTACTGCCTGTATATAAATGTCTATCTGAATTCTAACTTGTAAATAAAATATTATATAAGATTTCTTAAGTTCTGGGCTTATGGTATACTTGACAAGTCAAATTAGGGAGCTTTCGATACGGGATGGTAGAGCCTACGGGACGGACAGTTAACCCATTGTGACGGTCTTCAAACACATTCTAGTACTGACTTATGTACTTGTAAGCTGTCTCAGTTTCTGTGGAACGCGACGCGTGACAGTGCAGATGTAAATGGCTTCGTCCTGTTTACAGACCGGACGATATTTCAGCAAAGAACCGTTCAAAAAATCAACAAGACGGAGAGATGTTCGGTTTTGCGCATAACGCAGATCTTTATTTGTCTTTAAATCGAAAGCTCGCTATTGTGTTTGAGGACCGTCACAATGGGTTAACTCTCCGTCCTGTTGGCTCTACCGTCCCGTATCGAAAGCTCCCTATTATTTCACTTTAAACTGATTCCTTATTTTGTTTTCAGATTTTCTGTTCACAATTTTCAGCTGACTTTCTCTTTTACTGTCAAATTTGTGAACTTGATATTAGTGCCTGTAGTCAGACTTTTACACTTGTCTTAGAAAATGTGATCTTGTCTTAGTATCATGCAAGCGTTGAAGAAATTTTGCCAGGATAAATTAATGTGATCAGGGTATTACATGTAAATAATGTGTACATATTTCATCTATATAAGTACTAAAAAAATATTGAAATTGTTTGTTTATTGGTCAAAATTATATGAATTAGCACCCACATATTTATCGAGTATATCAAGTGAACCAAGCTTGTTCGTACGTGTGAGATGAATTAAAACAAATTATTTCATGGTTTAACCATTCATACGTATATCTATCATTACAATCAAGTATTGTTAACTCATACATCATGTGAGCTTACAGCTCACAATCTTAATAGATTGCCGAAGTGATTACGTCATGGCTCTACACTAAAAACACTGAATTGTGTCCCTGTGCTTTTGCAATGGTACTTTTTCCGACGGCCATGATGTTTAGAGCCAATTACCATGGCAACCCGCGTCACACTTCGGCTGTCTATTAGCCTTTTGCGTGTTACATTTGCATAATATCTGGCGCCCCAAATTCTTCACTTTCAAATAGTTTAGGAAGTCACACACTATGCTATTGTTGCTACGTGGTGCACGCCATTGCCTAGCAACCAACAGTCTGGTTGCTTTATGCCATTCTCTCCTACGGTGAACATGGTATTGATTCTGTACTTCACATGCACGTGCACCACATAGCAACAAACATTTAGTCTGGTCAAGTGGATACTAAGTATACTATGTAAAAGGAAGTACGTCAGTATACCAGACGTTGTTCACTTGAAACACGTAAAAGGTTAATAAAATGTGGTATGCATGATTGGGTTTTCGATAAGTTAGGTAATGAAATTTCATCAAAACTCCAACCGTTTTATTCACACTTCGTGGATCATAGAAAAAACATGAAAATAGTGTCGTTATAGTATATTCAGTTTCCCTGATGCAAAGCTAGGTTTTTACTTGTACTTTTCATCCAACAATGTAAAATGCGTTAAAACTTTCCCCCAAAACTACTGAAAACTTGGTGCTCTAATTTCCGTGAATTATTGCCGATACTGATAGACTACTAAAGTGTGACGTGAGTTGACATAGTAATTGGGTCTAAACATTCGCTGGTAATCTGAAACGTCCATTGGTAAAGCACAGGGAAACAGTTCACTGGTTTTAGTGTAGACTCAGTAACCTTGGCAACACACACAGGTTGACATTTTACCTTTAGTACTCAATTTTCCATGCTTTTATCCAGGATGATTATTATGTGGTAACGACCTTTCTTTTTGACTTATTGCAAATCTTGTACACTACCTTAAAGGAGCGTGACCAGAGTTTCTGGAAAATAGTTTTCGATGTAACTTACCAATATTATCAAGTAACTCCCATACACACCTCCCATGTCCCAAAAACCCGAAAACATTCGCAATTTCCAGTAAAAAATTGAACAAAACTATCGAGTATGCTTTCAGCGGATAAACGTTGATACTGGAAAATTAGTTTACAAATAATCGGTGGATTTTCGACGATATCCTCGGAAATATGCGGCCTAGAAGCGCGGGAGTTTCAGTTTCGTAATCAGAAAAATATAACGGATGTTTTGATATAAAAATCTCATGACCCACAAGGTAAGTTCCGGGGAGTTATGGGTAAAAAAAAGTGATCTGGTCACACTCCTTTAAAGGATTAAGAATGTCCGTAAGTCCTTAACCAGTTCCATTTTAACAGAATTGCAATGGAACAAAATATCCCTTTTCTCACTAAAATTACTTCGGAACTGTCCATAAATGCCATGTGACTGCCATATTAAAAATTTGTACTAAATTCTGGTGTTCAAATCGCCTGGTAATATTTCATACACACTAAAGCCCTTTTCCAAATGTTTAACATAGGTAGCCTATTGCCTGACTATTGTGACATTTTTGGCTACGTGTTAAATTTGCTGCAAATTACCGGTACTGCTAAAATGACGGGAATACTTTAAAAAAAATAATTCTCTATGTACCCTGCGATGAGAAAATACCTTTTTTTGTGAATTTTTTTGCACAATTCCTAAATCCTGACTGGCTGAAATCATGAAACACAGTCACATGGATTTTTCTAATGTAGTGCCTGTTTGTTTCAAATTCAGACTGATTCAGATTTGTGCAGATGTAAGATTTTTTCATTTGAGAGTTTATAAATTTCTGCACTAGGTGGTCAATATTAAAAAAGCAGCGTAAATAAGAATTTTAAATTGTGACATTTAACTTATGACATTTAACTTTATGATCTGCAATGAAACAAACAGTCCCATTTTGTCTATGATATGGATCTATTTTTCCATCGTGACATAGACGCCCTGGGGGAAATAGAACCATATTACACAACGGTTCCCAAGATTCTATAGATGTACATTATTGCTTTGAAGGCCAGTCTATATCATCGCTGACACCACGAAGTGACACCCAAGTGCACTTCTATTACAGTTCGTGAAAACCGCACAGTGGGGGACACAAGTTTTCACGAACTGACATCCGGGTGTGCATGCGCACTCCGTACACTGGTCTCAAAACTCATGAATTTCGGTTTCTACGAACTGACACCCAAGTAAAGTAAGTGATTTTTTTTAAGGATTATGACCCTGGGACCGCCGGTGTCATAATCCCTAATAATAAATCCCTAAAAATAATCACTTATTCATACTTAATAATTGGGGCAAGCCGGGCAGGGGTTTGAGGCGTATCTTATTGATCTCTGGGAGGGGTGGCTATTTCTCTTTAGGGCTTGCTAAGCTCACGTGACAGCCAATCCCAATTAGTGAGGAACAACTGCACTACCGTGCTCAATTGGTAGTGCGTCTGAACGTTAAGCAGAAGGTCCGCGGTTCGAATCCTGGTGGAGCCAAGTTGCTTTTCACTGCATCTAGATTTGTATCAAATTTATTCGGGAAAAGGATTTGAAAATGCTCGACACGAATGATATCATCCATATACTTGTGGAATATAGTAAAAATTTGACCGAAACACTCCCTAATCATACGATAGGTGTCAGTTCGTGAAAACAAAAATGTTGGGTGTCAGTTCGTCAAAGAACACAATTTATGTGCTGTCATTTTGTACCCGAGACAAGCACTGAAGTGCCACTGGGTGTGTTCATGGTGTCACCGACGATATGTGTGTATATTATAAATAATTTAATACCATGGCTGTCATTGATGCACAATACTTATTGATGTGTGTAACTCTGTCCATTGTAAACTTGATTCCGAATATTCATTTCGCACATATGAATATATTTGCACATATGAATATTAATTCACCGCACTGCTGGATGTGAAAAAAGTATGATTGCCAACTGCCCCTATTTTACTTCAAAATCGTATAGAGCATGTGTATGTTTAGCATGGATATACTGTATGTAAAAGTAAACAATGTTGATTGATGGGTACCAGCTGCAAATGCACAGCTATAGCAGTATTTATTTGCGTTGGTACCCTGCTTTGTATATACACACATGCATCACCATTGCAGAGCATATATGAACGTGGCCTTAATATGACTGTGGTATTCTGTGGCATTGCTAATGTGTATTAATGCTGTCATTTGTACTTTTGAGTTGTACCAATTGCTATTTTTGTTTCGACCTTAGGACAACAAATTCTTGTCAAATTTACAAAACCTACTGCTATGAACATAGTTTTACAGTTGCCTAATGGAAATTGAACATTTAGTAGATAAACAGGCCTTGACTAACTGAGGCCAATGGCCATTCCCTGCCGAGGTGGCCCCGATGCCTCTTCAAGATATACACTTTCTAAGGCCAACTTGGCCAGCATATGCCCTGTCCTCTTAAATTTCGGTGCCCCTCCAGTTGGCCTCAATGCCCTTTGGGGAAATCAAGGCTATAGAGTGATCTGCCCCTTCTTTTCTTAACATTGAGGATATTAAAAAAATTACACTCTTCATCGGGAAAGAAACTGGAAAGATTTTTAGTTGCTTTGCAGTAATTTGCAAATTAGTGATGAACATTGTGGCTTATGTTTTTCGTATTTACACTTAAAATACTTGCACAGCTGCAAATTTAGCGACTATACCCAACTATATATGCCACAACCTGCTTTTTTAAAACAACAATTTTGACCTTGGAAAGTTATGCAAGGTAGCCCCCTCCCCCCACCCCCCCCCAACCCCCCCCCCCCCCCCCCCCAAAAAAAATCAAGGCTTCCCTGGATCCTGAAAGGGATCTTCTTGCCTGAGAAATAGTCTTTATTTCATCAAAATCAATAAATCAAGACAATCAGGAGTTATGTCATTATTTGTGCAAAGTCGCTAGTCTATAAACCAGATTTGATTATTTGACAAGAACTGGCCGCCCAGTTTAGGATAAGTCAATAGGCAGTCACTGGCCTTATTACTCAATTTCAGCATGATTTCGATGACATAGACTATTTTTCGTGTAAGAAGATTCCCTTTCAGGATCCAGGCAAACCTATATTCTGAGGTTGCCTAGTTTGGCCCGTATTTTTTTTTGGACACCCATGTGGGTCTTTCTATAAATTAGGGGTCCAATGTTGGTGTCCCCCCCGTTGCATTTTACATCTTGTTTTTGTAAATTCAGGACACATTCTTTAAATACTTCCCATCTCAAAGAGTGAGTACATAAGGCATAATTCATACAAAATGGTTTAAAAGCCATTTTAATGATTTTTTTACGAAAAATAACATATCAGGTGTAACGGGGGACCCTTAATGTCACACTTTTGGACCCCTAATTTATAGAAAGACCCATATTGTAAAGAGTGGTTACTTTGTGATTTTTAATCAGTGGAATTGTGTAAAATAGTCTGAGCTACACATTAAGAGAAAGGCAGTACAGTTTGAATGAAGAAAATCAAAGGCTGCTTTGCGTATGCTATGTATAAAAAGTATTTTGTTGTAAATCTTCAGAATATTATGCACTTTGTTTACGACTGTGAAATAAAAGAAAAGCATCGAGCAGTTCGGCTTTAAAAGAACAACATTCGAGTAGTGTGTCAACCATCACTTCTTTGAAAATGTCTCAGAAATGACTCCTAACAAAACAATAGACCATTTGGAACCACATATATCTATTAACAACAAGATAGGAAACGGAGGCCGTACGTGCGTAACCGCGCCTTCTCATTAGCATAGTTTTGGGCACCCTCATTTAAAACTTTTGGGAACATTTGCATAAGTATTTGCATAGTGCTAGTTTTGGGCACTATTTGCATATTTGCGTGGTTTAATCCACCTCATTTGCATGATTTTGGGCACTTCTACATGGGTTTTCGCGCATGCGCACAAATGAAAGCTGCTGTCGCGTGACTAATGCCAGAGATTAGGACACACGGAACCTTGTCATGCTTGTTTGCACATCGGCTTCCAGCACAAGGTAGACAATTTGAAAACCTTTCTTATAAAGTTTGTGCCATGTTTTTGGAACTTTAATTCATATATCCCGGACTCCGTCCGCTATGTAGTATGCGGTAAGGAGTCCATACCGTCGCGACGACGATCGAAGTTGTCTTAAATAAACCTTGCATTATCGCGGCAGATTCTAATTCTGTCAAGAGGTTGCTTCAATTAGATACAATATTCAAACTACATCACCTTTGTAGCTCCATGGTTACAAGTTTAAAGTATATTTTCAGCATAATAATCCCGGAATTCGCGCCTCACTGGTCAAAAACAAGATGGCCGTTTTTAAAACAATTTCTCCGGGAATGTTAATTTTAACGTCATGAGATCAAACATAAATTACATAGGGCGTGTTTGTTTCGGACGGATCCAGATTCAGATCGGCGCATATCAAAGGTGAACTCGTTCACTTCGCGCACATCCTGATCGAGATCTGTGATCTGTGGAATCCTTCTCGAGAGATGGTTCAGCGATAGATCCAAAATGGCGACGGTAAACACCGTGGAGATTTTGTGTGAGTAAAACCGTGTCGTTTCAGTTTTCAGAGGCAACACACGATACAAACAAATTTAGAATGCTTGTTTATTTACGACGAATGTCGTTGGAGAAATTTGGAACAGAAATTTGACAAATTTAGTAAATAAATTGCAATTCACGTGATTTGAGATCCGAGTTGAGAGCGGTTTCGTTTGTTTCCGGTAAAACAGATCGGGATCTGGATTCAGATCTGTCATTTACGTCATGAAACAAACACGCCATGAATATTTAATATTACGCACGCGCACACGTTCGGAACCGCCCAAAGCCGGGCTGCGTTCCAAACACGCGAACGTTGCCAACGTTCGCCACTGGTTACAGTGCTTTTGTGCACCAGTCTATGAAAAGTCGTGTACCAGGGCTGCGTTCCAAACACGCGAACATTGCAAACGTTTTCATTGTTCGCCAACAACTGGTACCCGGTTTTTCATAGACGAGTGCACACAATTACTGTAACCAGTGGCGAACGTTGGCAACGTTCGCGTGTTTGGAACGCAGCCCGGTTATTGGCGAACGATGCAAACGTTTGCAATGTTCGCGTGTTTGGAACGCAGCCCCGGTTACGGTGATGTGCCATTCAATAACACAGTCGAACTTATTTCGGCAGTTTTCCAAGTTAATTTATAATTTCGGCAGTTTTCCCAAGCTAATTTCTAAAAAAATTCATATTTTTCCTCGAAAAATTAAATTTCCAAACTTTCACATTTCATTCCCTATTATGTAGCAGTCAAGGCATATCGTCTATGGGTTTGCAGCAACATTTCCTGGAATTTTGAAGAAAATCTAATCATAAAATTGTTGGCCAAATATTTTCAAATTTCATTGGAACCTAGTTGAGCAGTTTTCAAAGCTAATTTCTAAGAACATTTTCAAAAGTTCATATTTTATTTCCTGGATGATTAGTCAAGGTTCAATTCAAGGAATATTATCTATGGGTCCTGAGCAACATTTCCTGCAATTTTGAAAAAAATCTAATTCATAAAATTTTTGGCAAAAAATTTAATAAAATCATAAGGGGTTAGTCCAGCAATTACTCTAAAATATTTGCTAAAATTTGACTTATTCAAAACGCAGTGGCTATAGTTACGGTAACCGTAACGCGATAATGAATGGCTATATAGTTTTGGGATTGCATATGGAGCTCACTGCGTGATGCAGACAAGGTTTAAATTTGCTTTTTGATGCTTGATAAAATGATAAGTAATTTTAAATCAAGAAGAATTTGCGGGCATACAAAATATTCATGAGCTCGGCGCACGGATCTCTGCCTATTTATTTGGGTGCACCCTTTTGAGGGTATTGAGAATTTTCTCTGCTTCTGATTGGTTTAAATGAATAGCTAGGAGTTGTTAAAAAAGAAAGAAATCGAGTAGGTTTAGCGAGTTGATTGGTAGTAGTCTAGTGGTAAAACGTGAGACTATCAGTCAAGAGTTGCGAGTTCGAATGCTCTTCAGCACTTTCTAACTCTCGAAACACAGCGTGGAATGACAGCTATCAACAAATTACATGCTTTATGCAACACAATGAACACATAGATTGGTTCCCGATCCCTATAGATTGGTTCGCTTATTGCGAAAATATAGGGATCGGTAAAGGGCAGCCATGACGGGCAGAATTCTGCCCGTCACGTGGTTATTATTATTATTTTTGTTTTAGTAAGTGCGCAGATTTTGCATTGACATTTGTAACTTGGCCGTGCGTGTCGAACATATCCAATTATGTAAATAAAGTACATTGCCTAAAGCAAAGGGCTTGGCCAATTTTTAAATATAAAAAACACAATGCGCACGCGCAAAGACGACCAATTACAGATCAAGATAAAGCGCCCTTTACCTGTCCTTATATTCTCCTGTGTGGAATATGTGGACGGGAACCAGTCTAAATGAACACATACGCATGTGGTTAGGTAGTCTTGGCCCAAGACTACTCTAGTCGATATTGGTTTGTGTACGAGTTGGCCATATAGTGCGCCCTCTTGCAGCACTAACGGACCAGTCTTTGCTCACTAGAGCAGGAAATGTTGCTTAGGACCCATAGATGATATTCCTTGAATTTAACATTGACTGGTCATCTAGAAAATAAAATATGAAATTTGGAAAAAGTTTAGATTTTGAGAAAATTTGTTGAATTTTGGCCAAAATGTCAATTTTTCTTAGAAATAAGGTTCCAGACAGGCTACGTTTTCATTATGAGTCATTTCTAAGACATTTTAAAAAACGTCAATTTTTGGCCAATTTTGATAAAAATTGATTGACTAACCCCTTGTGATTTTTTTAATTTTTGGCCAAAAATTTTATGATTTAGATTTTCCTTAAAATTGCAGGAAATGTTGCTTAGGACCCATAGATGATATTCCTTGAATTTAACATTGACTGGTCATCTAGAAATTAAAATATGAAATTTGGAAAATTTTTAGATTTTGAGAAAATTTGTTGAATTTTTGCCAAATTGTCCATTTTTCTTAGAAATAAGGTTCCAGACAGGCTAAATTTTCATTATGAGTCATTTCTAAGACATTTTCAAAAACGTCAATTTTTGGCCAATTTTGATAAAAATTGATGGACTAACCCCTTGTGATTTTTTTAATTTTTGGCCAAAAATGTTATGATTTAGATTTTCCTTAAAATTGCAGGAAATGTTGCTTAGGACCCATAGATGATATTCCTTGAATTTAACATTGACTGGTCATCTAGAAAATAAAATATTAAATTTGGAAAATTTTTAGATTTTGAGAAAATTTGTTGAATTTTTGCCAAATTGTCCATTTTTCTTAGAAATAAGGTTCCAGACAGGCTAAATTATCATTATGAAGTTTTTTAAAATGTCTTTCTAAGACATTTTCAAAAACGTCAATTTTTGGCCAATTTTGATAAAAATTGATTGATTTAAATTTTCCTTAAAATTGCAGGAAATGTTGCTTAGGACCCATACATGATATTCCTTGAATTTAACATTGACTGGTCATCTAGAAAATAAAATATGAAATTTGGAAAATGTTTAGATTTTGAGAAAATTTGTTGAATGTTTGCCATAATTGTCCATTTTTTTTTAGAAATAAGGTTCCAGACAGGCTAAATTTTCATTATGAGTCATTTCTAAGACATTTTCAAAAACGTCCATTTTTGGCCAATTTTGATAAAAATTGATGGACTAACCCCTTGTGATTTTTTTTATTTTTGGCCAAAAATATTATGATTTAGATTTTCCTTAAAATTGCAGGAAATGTTGCTTAGGACCCATAGATGATATTCCTTGAATTTAACATTGACTGGTCATCTAGAAAATAAAATATGAAATTTGGAAAATTTTTAGATTTTGAGAAAATTTGTTGAATTTTTGCCAAATTGTCAATTTTTCTTAGAAATAAGGTTCCAGACAGGCTACGTTTTCATTATGAGTCATTTCTAAGACATTTTCAAAAACGTCAATTTTTGGCCAATTTTGATAAAAATTGATGGACTAACCCCTTGTGATTTTTTTAATTTTTGGCCAAAAATGTTATGATTTAGATTTTCCTTAAAATTGCAGGAAATGTTGCTTAGGACCCATAGATGATATTCCTTGAATTTAACATTGACTGGTCATCTAGAAAATAAAATATGAAATTTGGAAAATTTTTAGATTTTGAGAAAATTTGTTGAATTTTTGCCAAATTGTCCATTTTTCTTAGAAATAAGGTTCCAGACAGGCTAAATTTTCATTATGAGTCATTTCTAAGACATTTTCAAAAACGTCAATTTTTGGCCAATTTTGATAAAAATTGATGGACTAACCCCTTGTGATTTTTTTAATTTTTGGCCAAAAATGTTATGATTTAGATTTTCCTTAAAATTGCAGGAAATGTTGCTTAGGACCCATAGATGATATTCCTTGAATTTAACATTGACTGGTCATCTAGAAAATAAAATATTAAATTTGGAAAATTTTTAGATTTTGAGAAAATTTGTTGAATTTTTGCCAAATTGTCCATTTTTCTTAGAAATAAGGTTCCAGACAGGCTAAATTATCATTATGAAGTTTTTTAAAATGTCTTTCTAAGACATTTTCAAAAACGTCAATTTTTGGCCAATTTTGATAAAAATTGATTGATTTAAATTTTCCTTAAAATTGCAGGAAATGTTGCTTAGGACCCATACATGATATTCCTTGAATTTAACATTGACTGGTCATCTAGAAAATAAAATATGAAATTTGGAAAATGTTTAGATTTTGAGAAAATTTGTTGAATGTTTGCCATAATTGTCCATTTTTTTTTAGAAATAAGGTTCCAGACAGGCTAAATTTTCATTATGAGTCATTTCTAAGACATTTTCAAAAACGTCCATTTTTGGCCAATTTTGATAAAAATTGATGGACTAACCCCTTGTGATTTTTTTTATTTTTGGCCAAAAATATTATGATTTAGATTTTCCTTAAAATTGCAGGAAATGTTGCTTAGGACCCATAGATGATATTCCTTGAATTTAACATTGACTGGTCATCTAGAAAATAAAATATGAAATTTGGAAAATTTTTAGATTTTGAGAAAATTTGTTGAATTTTTGCCAAATTGTCAATTTTTCTTAGAAATAAGGTTCCAGACAGGCTACGTTTTCATTATGAGTCATTTCTAAGACATTTTCAAAAACGTCAATTTTTGGCCAATTTTGATAAAAATTGATGGACTAACCCCTTGTGATTTTTTTAATTTTTGGCCAAAAATGTTATGATTTAGATTTTCCTTAAAATTGCAGGAAATGTTGCTTAGGACCCATAGATGATATTCCTTGAATTTAACATTGACTGGTCATCTAGAAAATAAAATATGAAATTTGGAAAATTTTTAGATTTTGAGAAAATTTGTTGAATTTTTGCCAAATTGTCCATTTTTCTTAGAAATAAGGTTCCAGACAGGCTAAATTTTCATTATGAGTCATTTCTAAGACATTTTCAAAAACGTCAATTTTTGGCCAATTTTGATAAAAATTGATGGACTAACCCCTTGTGATTTTTTTAATTTTTGGCCAAAAATGTTATGATTTAGATTTTCCTTAAAATTGCAGGAAATGTTGCTTAGGACCCATAGATGATATTCCTTGAATTTAACATTGACTGGTCATCTAGAAAATAAAATATGAAATTTGGAAAATGTTTAGATTTTGAGAAAATTTGTTGAATTTTTGCAAAATTGTCCATTTTTCTTAGAAATAAGGTTCCAGACAGGCTAAATTTTCATTATGAGTCATTTCTAAGACATTTTCAAAAACGTCCATTTTTGGCCAATTATGATAAAAATTGATGGACTAACCCCTTGTGATTTTTTTAATTTTTGGCCAAAAATGTTATGATTTAGATTTTCCTTAAAATTGCAGGAAATGTTGCTTAGGACCCATAGATGATATTCCTTGAATTTAACATTGACTGGTCATCTAGAAAATAAAATATGAAATTTGGAAAATTTTTAGATTTTGAGAAAATTCGTTGAATTTTTGCCAAATTGTCCATTTTTCTTAGAAATAAGGTTCCAGACAGGCTAAATTTTCATTATGAGTCATTTCTAAGACATTTTCAAAAACGTCAATTTTTGGCCAATTTTGATAAAAATTGATGGACTAACCCCTTGAGATTTTTTTAATTTTTGGCCAAAAATGTTATGATTTAGATTTTCCTTAAAATTGCAGGAAATGTTGCTTAGGACCCATAGATGATATTCCTTGAATTTAACATTGACTGGTCATCTAGAAAATAAAATATGAAATTTGGAAAATTTTTAGATTTTGAGAAAATTCGTTGAATTTTTGCCAAATTGTCCATTTTTCTTAGAAATAAGGTTCCAGACAGGCTAAATTTTCATTATGAGTCATTTCTAAGACATTTTCAAAAACGTCAATTTTTGGCCAATTTTGATAAAAATTGATGGACTAACCCCTTGAGATTTTTTTAATTTTTGGCCAAAAATGTTATGATTTAGATTTTCCTTAAAATTGCAGGAAATGTTGCTTAGGACCCATAGATGATATTCCTTGAATTTAACATTGACTGGTCATCTAGAAAATAAAATATGAAATTTGGAAAATTTTTAGATTTTGAGAAAATTTGTTGAATTTTTGCCAAATTGTCCATTTTTCTTGGAAATAAGGCTAAATTTTCATTATGAGTCATTTCTAAGACATTTTCAAAAACGTCAATTTTTGGCCAATTTTGAGAAAAAATGATTTTTTTAAATTTTTGGCCAAAAATATTATGATTTAGATTTTCCTTAAAATTGCAGGAAATGTTGCTTAGGACCCATAGATGATATTCCTTGAATTTAACATTGACTGGTCACCTTAAAAAAATGAAATATCAAATTTGGATAATTTCAGATTTTGAAAAAAATTATATTTTTTTTGCCAATATGTCAATTTTTCATAGGAATTGGCTTCGAAAACTGCCGAAATGGGCATAACTTTCGTTAGTAGTCATTTATGAGACATTTAAAAAAAATAATTTTGACAAAAATCGCTGCAACTGGAATAATTGCTGCAACTGGAATAATTGCTGCAACTGGAAAAATTGTATGATTCAGATTTTCCTCATAATTTCAGGAAATGTTGCTTAGACCCAATAGATGTTATTTCCTGAATTTGACCTTGACTGCTCACCTAAAAAATGAAATATCAAATTTGGATAATTTCAGATTTTGCAAAAAAATTATAATTTTTTGGCCAATATGTCAATTTTTCATAGGAATTGGCTTCGAAAACTGCCGAAATGGGCATAACTTTCGTTAGTAGTCATTTATGAGACATTTAAAAAAAATAATTTTGACAAAAATCGCTGCAACTGGAATAATTGCTGCAACTGGAATAATTGCTGCAACTGGAAAAATTGTATGATTCAGATTTTCCTCATAATTTCAGGAAATGTTGCTTAGACCCAATAGATGTTATTTCCTGAATTTGACCTTGACTGCTCACCTAAAAAATGAAATATCAAATTTGGATAATTTCAGATTTTGAAAAAAAATTATAATTTTTTGGCCAATATGTCAATTTTTCATAGGAATTGGCTTCGAAAACTGCCGAAATGGGCATAACTTTCGTTAGTAGTCATTTATGAGACATTTAAAAAAAATAATTTTGACAAAAATCGCTGCAACTGGAATAATTGCTGCAACTGGAATAATTGCTGCAACTGGAAAAATTGTATGATTCAGATTTTCCTCATAATTTCAGGAAATGTTGCTTAGACCCAATAGATGTTATTTCCTGAATTTGACCTTGACTGCTCACCTAAAAAATGAAATATCAAATTTGGATAATTTCAGATTTTGAAAAAGAATTATAATTTTTTGGCCAATATGTCAATTTTTCATAGGAATTGGCTTCGAAAACTGCCGAAATGGGCATAACTTTCGTTAGTAGTCATTTATGAGACATTTAAAAAAAATAATTTTGACAATAATTGCTGCAACTGGAATAATTGCTGGAACTGGAAAAATTGTATGATTCAGATTTTCCTCATAATTTCAGGAAATGTTGCTTAAACCCAATAGATGTTATTTCCTGAATTTGACCTTGACTGCTCACCTAAAAAATGAAATATCAAATTTGGATAATTTCAGATTTTGAAAAAAAATTATAATTTTTTGGCCAATATGTCAATTTTTCATAGGAATTGGCTTCGAAAACTGCCGAAATGGGCATAACTTTTGTTAGTAGTCATTTATGAGACATTTAAACAAAATAATTTTGACAAAAATCGCTGCAACTGGAATAATTGCTGCAACTGGAAAAATTGCTGCAACTGGAAAAATTGTATGATTCAGATTTTCCTCATAATTTCAGGAAATGTTGCTTAGACCCAATAGATGTTATTTCCTGAATTTGACCTTGACTGCTCACCTAAAAAATGAAATATCAAATTTGGATAATTTCAGATTTTGAAAAAAAATTATAATTTTTTGGCCAATATGTCAATTTTTCATGGGAATTGGCTTCGAAAACTGCCGAAATGGGCATAACTTTCGTTAGTAGTCATTTATGAGACATTTAAAAAAAATAATTTTGACAAAAATCGCTGCAACTGGAATAATTGCTGCAACTGGAATAATTGCTGCAACTGGAAAAATTTTGACAAAAATCGCTGCAACTGGAATAATTGCTGCAACTGGAAAAATTGTATGATTCAGATTTTCCTCATAATTTCAGGAAATGTTGCTTAGACCCAATAGATGTTATTTCCTGAATTTGACCTTGACTGCTCACCTAAAAAATGAAATATCAAATTTGGATAATTTCAGATTTTGAAAAAAATTATATTTTTTTTGCCAATATGTCAATTTTTCATAGGAATTGGCTTCGAAAACTGCCGAAATGGGCATAACTTTCGTTAGTAGTCATTTATGAGACATTTAAAAAAAATAATTTTGACAAAAATCGCTGCAACTGGAATAATTGCTGCAACTGGAATAATTGCTGCAACTGGAAAAATTGTATGATTCAGATTTTCCTCATAATTTCAGGAAATGTTGCTTAGACCCAATAGATGTTATTTCCTGAATTTGACCTTGACTGCTCACCTAAAAAATGAAATATCAAATTTGGATAATTTCAGATTTTGCAAAAAAATTATAATTTTTTGGCCAATATGTCAATTTTTCATAGGAATTGGCTTCGAAAACTGCCGAAATGGGCATAACTTTCGTTAGTAGTCATTTATGAGACATTTAAAAAAAATAATTTTGACAAAAATCGCTGCAACTGGAATAATTGCTGCAACTGGAATAATTGCTGGAACTGGAAAAATTGTATGATTCAGATTTTCCTCATAATTTCAGGAAATGTTGCTTAGACCCAATAGATGTTATTTCCTGAATTTGACCTTGACTGCTCACCTAAAAAATGAAATATCAAATTTGGATAATTTCAGATTTTGAAAAAAAATTATAATTTTTTGGCCAATATGTCAATTTTTCATAGGAATTGGCTTCGAAAACTGCCGAAATGGGCATAACTTTTGTTAGTAGTCATTTATGAGACATTTAAACAAAATAATTTTGACAAAAATCGCTGCAACTGGAATAATTGCTGCAACTGGAAAAATTGCTGCAACTGGAAAAATTGTATGATTCAGATTTTCCTCATAATTTCAGGAAATGTTGCTTAGACCCAATAGATGTTATTTCCTGAATTTGACCTTGACTGCTCACCTAAAAAATGAAATATCAAATTTGGATAATTTCAGATTTTGAAAAAAAATTATAATTTTTTGGCCAATATGTCAATTTTTCATGGGAATTGGCTTCGAAAACTGCCGAAATGGGCATAACTTTCGTTAGTAGTCATTTATGAGACATTTAAAAAAAATTATTTTGACAAAAATCGCTGCAACTGGAATAATTGCTGCAACTGGAATAATTGCTGCAACTGGAAAAATTTTGACAAAAATCGCTGCAACTGGAATAATTGCTGCAACTGGAAAAATTGTATGATTCAGATTTTCCTCATAATTTCAGGAAATGTTGCTTAGACCCAATAGATGTTATTTCCTGAATTTGACCTTGACTGCTCACCTAAAAAATGAAATATCAAATTTGGATAATTTCAGATTTTGCAAAAAAATTATAATTTTTTGGCCAATATGTCAATTTTTCATAGGAATTGGCTTCGAAAACTGCCGAAATGGGCATAACTTTCGTTAGTAGTCATTTATGAGACATTTAAAAAAAATAATTTTGACAAAAATCGCTGCAACTGGAATAATTGCTGCAACTGGAATAATTGCTGCAACTGGAAAAATTGTATGATTCAGATTTTCCTCATAATTTCAGGAAATGTTGCTTAGACCCAATAGATGTTATTTCCTGAATTTGACCTTGACTGCTCACCTAAAAAATGAAATATCAAATTTGGATAATTTCAGATTTTGAAAAAAAATTATAATTTTTTGGCCAATATGTCAATTTTTCATAGGAATTGGCTTCGAAAACTGCCGAAATGGGCATAACTTTCGTTAGTAGTCATTTATGAGACATTTAAAAAAAATAATTTTGACAAAAATCGCTGCAACTGGAATAATTGCTGCAACTGGAATAATTGCTGCAACTGGAAAAATTGTATGATTCAGATTTTCCTCATAATTTCAGGAAATGTTGCTTAGACCCAATAGATGTTATTTCCTGAATTTGACCTTGACTGCTCACCTAAAAAATGAAATATCAAATTTGGATAATTTCAGATTTTGAAAAAGAATTATAATTTTTTGGCCAATATGTCAATTTTTCATAGGAATTGGCTTCGAAAACTGCCGAAATGGGCATAACTTTCGTTAGTAGTCATTTATGAGACATTTAAAAAAAATAATTTTGACAATAATTGCTGCAACTGGAATAATTGCTGGAACTGGAAAAATTGTATGATTCAGATTTTCCTCATAATTTCAGGAAATGTTGCTTAAACCCAATAGATGTTATTTCCTGAATTTGACCTTGACTGCTCACCTAAAAAATGAAATATCAAATTTGGATAATTTCAGATTTTGAAAAAAAATTATAATTTTTTGGCCAATATGTCAATTTTTCATAGGAATTGGCTTCGAAAACTGCCGAAATGGGCATAACTTTTGTTAGTAGTCATTTATGAGACATTTAAACAAAATAATTTTGACAAAAATCGCTGCAACTGGAATAATTGCTGCAACTGGAAAAATTGCTGCAACTGGAAAAATTGTATGATTCAGATTTTCCTCATAATTTCAGGAAATGTTGCTTAGACCCAATAGATGTTATTTCCTGAATTTGACCTTGACTGCTCACCTAAAAAATGAAATATCAAATTTGGATAATTTCAGATTTTGAAAAAAAATTATAATTTTTTGGCCAATATGTCAATTTTTCATGGGAATTGGCTTCGAAAACTGCCGAAATGGGCATAACTTTCGTTAGTAGTCATTTATGAGACATTTAAAAAAAATAATTTTGACAAAAATCGCTGCAACTGGAATAATTGCTGCAACTGGAATAATTGCTGCAACTGGAAAAATTTTGACAAAAATCGCTGCAACTGGAATAATTGCTGCAACTGGAAAAATTGTATGATTCAGATTTTCCTCATAATTTCAGGAAATGTTGCTTAGACCCAATAGATGTTATTTCCTGAATTTGACCTTGACTGCTCACCTAAAAAATGAAATATCAAATTTGGATAATTTCAGATTTTGAAAAAAAATTATAATTTTTTGGCCAATATGTCAATTTTTCATAGGAATTGGCTTCGAAAACTGCCGAAATGGGCATAACTTTCGTTAGTAGTCATTTATGAGACATTTAAAAAAAATAATTTTGACAATAATTGCTGCAACTGGAATAATTGCTGGAACTGGAAAAATTGTATGATTCAGATTTTCCTCATAATTTCAGGAAATGTTGCTTAGACCCAATAGATGTTATTTCCTGAATTTGACCTTGACTGCTCACCTAAAAAATGAAATATCAAATTTGGATAATTTCAGATTTTGAAAAAAAATTATAATTTTTTGGCCAATATGTCAATTTTTCATAGGAATTGGCTTCGAAAACTGCCGAAATGGGCATAACTTTTGTTAGTAGTCATTTATGAGACATTTAAACAAAATAATTTTGACAAAAATCGCTGCAACTGGAATAATTGCTGCAACTGGAAAAATTGCTGCAACTGGAAAAATTGTATGATTCAGATTTTCCTCATAATTTCAGGAAATGTTGCTTAGACCCAATAGATGTTATTTCCTGAATTTGACCTTGACTGCTCACCTAAAAAATGAAATATCAAATTTGGATAATTTCAGATTTTGAAAAAAAATTATAATTTTTTGGCCAATATGTCAATTTTTCATGGGAATTGGCTTCGAAAACTGCCGAAATGGGCATAACTTTCGTTAGTAGTCATTTATGAGACATTTAAAAAAAATTATTTTGACAAAAATCGCTGCAACTGGAATAATTGCTGCAACTGGAATAATTGCTGCAACTGGAAAAATTTTGACAAAAATCGCTGCAACTGGAATAATTGCTGCAACTGGAAAAATTGTATGATTCAGATTTTCCTCATAATTTCAGGAAATGTTGCTTAGACCCAATAGATGTTATTTCCTGAATTTGACCTTGACTGCTCACCTAAAAAATGAAATATCAAATTTGGATAATTTCAGATTTTGAAAAAAAATTATAATTTTTTGGCCAATATGTCAATTTTTCATAGGAATTGGCTTCGAAAACTGCCGAAATGGGCATAACTTTCGTTAGTAGTCATTTATGAGACATTTAAAAAAAATAATTTTGACAAAAATCGCTGCAACTGGAATAATTGCTGCAACTGGAATAATTGCTGCAACTGGAAAAATTGTATGATTCAGATTTTCCTCATAATTTCAGGAAATGTTGCTTAGACCCAATAGATGTTATTTCCTGAATTTGACCTTGACTGCTCACCTAAAAAATGAAATATCAAATTTGGATAATTTCAGATTTTGAAAAAAAATTATAATTTTTTGGCCAATATGTCAATTTTTCATAGGAATTGGCTTCGAAAACTGCCGAAATGGGCATAACTTTCGTTAGTAGTCATTTATGAGACATTTAAAAAAAATAATTTTGACAAAAATCGCTGCAACTGGAATAATTGCTGCAACTGGAATAATTGCTGCAACTGGAAAAATTGTATGATTCAGATTTTCCTCATAATATCAGGAAATGTTGCTTAGACCCAATAGATGTTATTTCCTGAATTTGACCTTGACTGCTCACCTAAAAAATGAAATATCAAATTTGGATAATTTCAGATTTTGAAAAAAATTAAAAATTTTTGGCCAATATGTCAATTTTTCATAGGAATTGGCTTCGAAAACTGCCGAAATGGGCATAACTTTCGTTAGTAGTCATTTATGAGACATTTAAAAAAAATAATTTTGACAAAAATCGCTGCAACTGGAATAATTGCTGCAACTGGAATAATTGCTGCAACTGGAAAAATTGTATGATTCAGATTTTCCTCATAATTTCAGGAAATGTTGCTTAGACCCAATAGATGTTATTTCCTGAATTTGACCTCGACTGCTCACCTAAAAAATGAAATATCAAATTTGGATAATTTCAGATTTTGAAAAAAAATTATAATTTTTTGGCCAATATGTCAATTTTTCATAGGAATTGGCTTCGAAAACTGCCGAAATGGGCATAACTTTCGTTAGTAGTCATTTATGAGACATTTAAAAAAAAAAATTTTGACAAAAAACGCTGCAACTGGAATAATTGCTGCAACTGGAATAATTGCTGCAACTGGAAAAATTGTATGATTCAGATTTTCCTCATAATTTCAGGAAATGTTGCTTAGACCCAATAGATGTTATTTCCTGAATTTGACCTTGACTGCTCACCTAAAAAATGAAATATCAAATTTGGATAATTTCAGATTTTGAAAAAAAATTATAATTTTTTGGCCAATATGTCAATTTTTCATAGGAATTGGCTTCGAAAACTGCCGAAATGGGCATAACTTTCGTTAGTAGTCATTTATGAGACATTTAAAAAAAATAATTTTGACAATAATTGCTGCAACTGGAATAATTGCTGGAACTGGAAAAATTGTATGATTCAGATTTTCCTCATAATTTCAGGAAATGTTGCTTAGACCCAATAGATGTTATTTCCTGAATTTGACCTTGACTGCTCACCTAAAAAATGAAATATCAAATTTGGATAATTTCAGATTTTGAAAAAAAATTATAATTTTTTGGCCAATATGTCAATTTTTCATAGGAATTGGCTTCGAAAACTGCCGAAATGGGCATAACTTTCGTTAGTAGTCATTTATGAGACATTTAAAAAAAAAAATTTTGACAAAAAACGCTGCAACTGGAATAATTGCTGCAACTGGAATAATTGCTGCAACTGGAAAAATTGTATGATTCAGATTTTCCTCATAATTTCAGGAAATGTTGCTTAGACCCAATAGATGTTATTTCCTGAATTTGACCTTGACTGCTCACCTAAAAAATGAAATATCAAATTTGGATAATTTCAGATTTTGAAAAAAAATTATAATTTTTTGGCCAATATGTCAATTTTTCATAGGAATTGGCTTCGAAAACTGCCGAAATGGGCATAACTTTCGTTAGTAGTCATTTATGAGACATTTAAAAAAAATAATTTTGACAATAATTGCTGCAACTGGAATAATTGCTGGAACTGGAAAAATTGTATGATTCAGATTTTCCTCATAATTTCAGGAAATGTTGCTTAGACCCAATAGATGTTATTTCCTGAATTTGACCTTGACTGCTCACCTAAAAAATGAAATATCAAATTTGGATAATTTCAGATTTTGAAAAAAAAATATAATTTTTTGGCCAATATGTCAATTTTTCATAGGAATTGGCTTCGAAAACTGCCGAAATGGGCATAACTTTTGTTAGTAGTCATTTATGAGACATTTAAACAAAATAATTTTGACAAAAATCGCTGCAACTGGAATAATTGCTGCAACTGGAATAATTGCTGCAACTGGAAAAATTGTATGATTCAGATTTTCCTCATAATATCAGGAAATGTTGCTTAGACCCAATAGATGTTATTTCCTGAATTTGACCTTGACTGCTCACCTAAAAAATAAAATATCAAATTTGGATAATTTCAGATTTTGAAAAAAATTAAAAATTTTTGGCCAATATGTCAATTTTTCATAGGAATTGGCTTCGAAAACTGCCGAAATGGGCATAACTTTCGTTAGTAGTCATTTATGAGACATTTAAAAAAAATAATTTTGACAAAAATCGCTGCAACTGGAATAATTGCTGCAACTGGAATAATTGCTGCAACTGGAAAAATTGTATGATTCAGATTTTCCTCATAATTTCAGGAAATGTTGCTTAGACCCAATAGATGTTATTTCCTGAATTTGACCTTGACTGCTCACCTAAAAAATGAAATATCAAATTTGGATAATTTCAGATTTTGAAAAAAAATTATAATTTTTTGGCCAATATGTCAATTTTTCATAGGAATTGGCTTCGAAAACTGCCGAAATGGGCATAACTTTCGTTAGTAGTCATTTATGAGACATTTAAAAAAAATAATTTTGACAAAAAACGCTGCAACTGGAATAATTGCTGCAACTGGAATAATTGCTGCAACTGGAAAAATTGTATGATTCAGATTTTCCTCATAATTTCAGGAAATGTTGCTTAGACCCAATAGATGTTATTTCCTGAATTTGACCTTGACTGCTCACCTAAAAAATGAAATATCAAATTTGGATAATTTCAGATTTTGAAAAAAAATTATAATTTTTTGGCCAATATGTCAATTTTTCATAGGAATTGGCTTCGAAAACTGCCGAAATGGGCATAACTTTCGTTAGTAGTCATTTATGAGACATTTAAAAAAAATAATTTTGACAAAAATCGCTGCAACTGGAATAATTGCTGCAACTGGAATAATTGCTGCAACTGGAAAAATTGTATGATTCAGATTTTCCTCATAATTTCAGGAAATGTTGCTTAGACCCAATAGATGTTATTTCCTGAATTTGACCTTGACTGCTCACCTAAAAAATGAAATATCAAATTTGGATAATTTCAGATTTTGAAAAAAAATTATAATTTTTTGGCCAATATGTCAATTTTTCATAGGAATTGGCTTCGAAAACTGCCGAAATGGGCATAACTTTCGTTAGTAGTCATTTATGAGACATTTAAAAAAAATAATTTTGACAAAAATCGCTGCAACTGGAATAATTGCTGCAACTGGAATAATTGCTGCAACTGGAAAAATTGTATGATTCAGATTTTCCTCATAATTTCAGGAAATGTTGCTTAGACCCAATAGATGTTATTTCCTGAATTTGACCTTGACTGCTCACCTAAAAAATGAAATATCAAATTTGGATAATTTCAGATTTTGAAAAAAAATTATAATTTTTTGGCCAATATGTCAATTTTTCATGGGAATTGGCTTCGAAAACTGCCGAAATGGGCATAACTTTCGTTAGTAGTCATTTATGAGACATTTAAAAAAAATAATTTTGACAAAAATCGCTGCAACTGGAATAATTGCTGCAACTGGAATAATTGCTGCAACTGGAAAAATTGTATGATTCAGATTTTCCTCATAATTTCAGGAAATGTTGCTTAGACCCAATAGATGTTATTTCCTGAATTTGACCTTGACTGCTCACCTAAAAAATGAAATATCAAATTTGGATAATTTCAGATTTTGAAAAACAATTATAATTTTTTGGCCAATATGTCAATTTTTCATAGGAATTGGCTTCGAAAACTGCCGAAATGGGCATAACTTTCGTTAGTAGTCATTTATGAGACATTTAAAAAAAATAATTTTGACAAAAATCGCTGCAACTGGAATAATTGCTGCAACTGGAATAATTGCTGCAACTGGAAAAATTGTATGATTCAGATTTTCCTCATAATTTCAGGAAATGTTGCTTAGACCCAATAGATGTTATTTCCTGAATTTGACCTTGACTGCTCACCTAAAAAATGAAATATCAAATTTGGATAATTTCAGATTTTGAAAAATAATTATAATTTTTTGGCCAATATGTCAATTTTTCATAGGAATTGGCTTCGAAAACTGCCGAAATGGGCATAACTTTCGTTAGTAGTCATTTATGAGACATTTAAAAAAAATAATTTTGACAAAAATCGCTGCAACTGGAATAATTGCTGCAACTGGAAAAATTGCTGCAACTGGAAAAATTGTATGATTCAGATTTTCCTCATAATTTCAGGAAATGTTGCTTAGACCCAATAGATGTTATTTCCTGAATTGACCTTGACTGCTCACCTAAAAAATAAAATATCAAATTTGGATAATTTCAGATTTTGAAAAAAAATTATAATTTTTTGGCCAATATGTCAATTTTTCATAGGAATTGGCTTCGAAAACTGCCGAAATGGGCATAACTTTCGTTAGTAGTCATTTATGAGACATTTAAAAAAAATAATTTTGACAAAAATCGCTGCAACTGGAATAATTGCTGCAACTGGAATAATTGCTGCAACTGGAAAAATTGTATGATTCAGATTTTCCTCATAATTTCAGGAAATGTTGCTTAGACCCAATAGATGTTATTTCCTGAATTTGACCTTGACTGCTCACCTAAAAAATGAAATATCAAATTTGGATAATTTCAGATTTTGAAAAACAATTATAATTTTTTGGCCAATATGTCAATTTTTCATAGGAATTGGCTTCGAAAACTGCCGAAATGGGCATAACTTTCGTTAGTAGTCATTTATGAGACATTTAAAAAAAATAATTTTGACAAAAATCGCTGCAACTGGAATAATTGCTGCAACTGGAATAATTGCTGCAACTGGAAAAATTGTATGATTCAGATTTTCCTCATAATTTCAGGAAATGTTGCTTAGACCCAATAGATGTTATTTCCTGAATTGACCTTGACTGCTCACCTAAAAAATGAAATATCAAATTTGGATAATTTCAGATTTTGAAAAAAAATTATAATTTTTTGGCCAATATGTCAATTTTTCATAGGAATTGGCTTCGAAAACTGCCGAAATGGGCATAACTTTCGTTAGTAGTCATTTATGAGACATTTAAAAAAAATAATTTTGACAAAAATCGCTGCAACTGGAATAATTGCTGCAACTGGAATAATTGCTGCAACTGGAAAAATTGTATGATTCAGATTTTCCTCATAATTTCAGGAAATGTTGCTTAGACCCAATAGATGTTATTTCCTGAATTTGACCTTGACTGCTCACCTAAAAAATGAAATATCAAATTTGGATAATTTCAGATTTTGAAAAACAATTATAATTTTTTGGCCAATATGTCAATTTTTCATAGGAATTGGCTTCGAAAACTGCCGAAATGGGCATAACTTTCGTTAGTAGTCATTTATGAGACATTTAAAAAAAATAATTTTGACAAAAATCGCTGCAACTGGAATAATTGCTGCAACTGGAATAATTGCTGCAACTGGAAAAATTGTATGATTCAGATTTTCCTCATAATATCAGGAAATGTTGCTTAGACCCAATAGATGTTATTTCCTGAATTTGACCTTGACTGCTCACCTAAAAAATGAAATATCAAATTTGGATAATTTCAGATTTTGAAAAAAATTAAAATTTTTTGGCCAATATGTCAATTTTTCATAGGAATTGGCTTCGAAAACTGCCGAAATGGGCATAACTTTCGTTAGTAGTCATTTATGAGACATTTAAAAAAAATAATTTTGACAAAAATCGCTGCAACTGGAATAATTGCTGCAATTGGAATAATTGCTGCAACTGGAAAAATTGTATGATTCAGATTTTCCTCATAATTTCAGGAAATGTTGCTTAGACCCAATAGATGTTATTTCCTGAATTTGACCTTGACTGCTCACCTAAAAAATGAAATATCAAATTTGGATAATTTCAGATTTTGAAAAAAAATTATAATTTTTTGGCCAATATGTCAATTTTTCATAGGAATTGGCTTCGAAAACTGCCGAAATGGGCATAACTTTCGTTAGTAGTCATTTATGAGACATTTAAAAAAAATAATTTTGACAAAAAACGCTGCAACTGGAATAATTGCTGCAACTGGAATAATTGCTGCAACTGGAAAAATTGTATGATTCAGATTTTCCTCATCATTTCAGGAAATGTTGCTTAGACCCAATAGATGTTATTTCCTGAATTTGACCTTGACTGCTCACCTAAAAAATGAAATATCAAATTTGGATAATTTCAGATTTTGAAAAACAATTATAATTTTTTGGCCAATATGTCAATTTTTCATAGGAATTGGCTTCGAAAACTGCCGAAATGGGCATAACTTTCGTTAGTAGTCATTTATGAGACATTTAAAAAAAATAATTTTGACAAAAATCGCTGCAACTGGAATAATTGCTGCAACTGGAATAATTGCTGCAACTGGAAAAATTGTATGATTCAGATTTTCCTCATAATTTCAGGAAATGTTGCTTAGACCTAATAGATGTTATTTCCTGAATTTGACCTTGACTGCTCACCTAAAAAATGAAATATCAAATTTGGATAATTTCAGATTTTGAAAAAAAATTATAATTTTTTGGCCAATATGTCAATTTTTCATAGGAATTGGCTTCGAAAACTGCCGAAATGGGCATAACTTTCGTTAGTAGTCATTTATGAGACATTTAAAAAAAATAATTTTGACAAAAATCGCTGCAACTGGAATAATTGCTGCAACTGGAATAATTGCTGCAACTGGAAAAATTGTATGATTCAGATTTTCCTCATAATTTCAGGAAATGTTGCTTAGACCCAATAGATGTTATTTCCTGAATTTGACCTTGACTGCTCACCTAAAAAATGAAATATCAAATTTGGATAATTTCAGATTTTGAAAAACAATTATAATTTTTTGGCCAATATGTCAATTTTTCATGGGAATTGGCTTCGAAAACTGCCGAAATGGGCATAACTTTCGTTAGTAGTCATTTATGAGACATTTAAAAAAAATAATTTTGACATAAATCGCTGCAACTGGAATAATTGCTGCAACTGGAATAATTGCTGCAACTGGAAAAATTGTATGATTCAGATTTTCCTCATAATTTCAGGAAATGTTGCTTAGACCCAATAGATGTTATTTCCTGAATTTGACCTTGACTGCTCACCTAAAAAATGAAATATCAAATTTTGATAATTTCAGATTTTGAAAAATAATTATAATTTTTTGGCCAATATGTCAATTTTTCATAGGAATTGGCTTCGAAAACTGCCGAAATGGGCATAACTTTCGTTAGTAGTCATTTATGAGACATTTAAAAAAAAAAATGTTGACAAAAATCGCTGCAACTGGAATAATTGCTGCAACTGGAAAAATTATATGATTCAGATTTTCCTTATAATTTCAGGAAATGTTGCTTAGACCCAATAGATGTTATTTCCTGAATTTGACCTTGACTGCTCACCTAAAAAATGAAATATCAAATTTGGATAATTTCAGATTTTGAAAAACAATTATAATTTTTTGGCCAATATGTCAATTTTTCATAGGAATTGGCTTCGAAAACTGCCGAAATGGGCATAACTTTCGTTAGTAGTCATTTATGAGACATTTAAAAAAAATAATTTTGACAAAAATCGCTGCAACTGGAATAATTGCTGCAACTGGAAAAATTGCTGCAACTGGAAAAATTGTATGATTCAGATTTTCCTCATAATTTCAGGAAATGTTGCTTAGATCCAATAGATGTTATTTCCTGAATTTGACCTTGACTGCTCACCTAAAAAATGAAATATCAAATTTGGATAATTTCAGATTTTGAAAAACAATTATAATTTTTTGGCCAATATGTCAATTTTTCATAGGAATTGACTTCGAAAACTGCCGAAATGGGCATAACTTTCGTTAGTAGTCATTTATGAGACATTTAAAAAAAAAAATTTTGACAAAAATCGCTGCAACTGGAATAATTGCTGCAACTGGAATAATTGCTGCAACTGGAAAAATTGTATGATTCAGATTTTCCTCATAATTTCAGGAAATGTTGCTTAGACCCAATAGATGTTATTTCCTGAATTTGACCTTGACTGCTCACCTAAAAAATGAAATATCAAATTTGGATAATTTCAGATTTTGAAAAACAATTATAATTTTTTGGCCAATATGTCAATTTTTCATAGGAATTGGCTTCGAAAACTGCCGAAATGGGCATAACTTTCGTTAGTAGTCATTTATGAGACATTTAAAAAAAATAATTTTGACAAAAATCGCTGCAACTGGAATAATTGCTGCAACTGGAAAAATTGCTGCAACTGGAAAAATTGTATGATTCAGATTTTCCTCATAATTTCAGGAAATGTTGCTTAGACCCAATAGATGTTATTTCCTGAATTTGACCTTGACTGCTCACCTAAAAAATGAAATATCAAATTTGGATAATTTCAGATTTTGAAAAACAATTATAATTTTTTGGCCAATATGTCAATTTTTCATAGGAATTGGCTTCGAAAACTGCCGAAATGGGCATAACTTTCGTTAGTAGTCATTTATGAGACATTTAAAAAAAAAAATTTTGACAAAAATCGCTGCAACTGGAATAATTGCTGCAACTGGAATAATTGCTGCAACTGGAAAAATTGTATGATTCAGATTTTCCTCATAATTTCAGGAAATGTTGCTTAGACCCAATAGATGTTATTTCCTGAATTTGACCTTGACTGCTCACCTAAAAAATGAAATATCAAATTTGGATAATTTCAGATTTTGAAAAAAAATTATAATTTTTTGGCCAATATGTCAATTTTTCATAGGAATTGGCTTCGAAAACTGCCGAAATGGGCATAACTTTCGTTAGTAGTCATTTATGAGACATTTAAAAAAAATAATTTTGACAAAAATCGCTGCAACTGGAATAATTGCTGCAACTGGAATAATTGCTGCAACTGGAAAAATTGTATGATTCAGATTTTCCTCATAATTTCAGGAAATGTTGCTTAGACCCAATAGATGTTATTTCCTGAATTTGACCTTGACTGCTCACCTAAAAAATGAAATATCAAATTTGGATAATTTCAGATTTTGAAAACAATTATAATTTTTTGGCCAATATGTCAATTTTTCATAGGAATTGGCTTCGAAAACTGCCGAAATGGGCATAACTTTCGTTAGTAGTCATTTATGAGACATTTACAAAAAATAATTTTGACAAAAATCGCTGCAACTGGAATAATTGCTGCAACTGGAATAATTGCTGCAACTGGAAAAATTGTATGATTCAGATTTTCCTCATAATTTCAGGAAATGTTGCTTAGACCCAATAGATGTTATTTCCTGAATTTGACCTTGACTGCTCACCTAAAAAATGAAATATCAAATTTGGATAATTTCAGATTTTGAAAAAAAATTATAATTTTTTGCCCAATATGTCAATTTTTCATAGGAATTGGCTTCGAAAACTGCCGAAATGGGCATAACTTTCGTTAGTAGTCATTTATGAGACATTTAAAAAAAAAAATTTTGACAAAAAACGCTGCAACTGGAATAATTGCTGCAACTGGAATAATTGCTGCAACTGGAAAAATTGTATGATTCAGATTTTCCTCATAATTTCAGGAAATGTTGCTTAGACCCAATAGATGTTATTTCCTGAATTTGACCTTGACTGCTCACCTAAAAAATGAAATATCAAATTTGGATAATTTCAGATTTTGAAAAAAAATTATAATTTTTTCGCCAATATGTCAATTTTTCATAGGAATTGGCTTCGAAAACTGCCGAAATGGGCATAACTTTCGTTAGTAGTCATTTATGAGACATTTAAAAAAAAAAATTTTGACAAAAATCGCTGCAACTGGAATAATTGCTGCAACTGGAATAATTGCTGCAACTGGAAAAATTGTATGATTCAGATTTTCCTCATAATTTCAGGAAATGTTGCTTAGACCCAATAGATGTTATTTCCTGAATTTGACCTTGACTGCTCACCTAAAAAATGAAATATCAAATTTGGATAATTTCAGATTTTGAAAAACAATTATAATTTTTTGGCCAATATGTCAATTTTTCATAGGAATTGGCTTCGAAAACTGCCGAAATGGGCATAACTTTCGTTAGTAGTCATTTATGAGACATTTAAAAAAAATAATTTTGACAAAAATCGCTGCAACTGGAATAATTGCTGCAACTGGAATAATTGCTGCAACTGGAAAAATTGTATGATTCAGATTTTCCTCATAATTTCAGGAAATGTTGCTTAGACCCAATAGATGTTATTTCCTGAATTTGACCTTGACTGCTCACCTAAAAAATGAAATATCAAATTTGGATAATTTCAGATTTTGAAAAAAAATTATAATTTTTTGGCCAATATGTAAATTTTTCATGGGAATTGGCTTCGAAAACTGCCGAAATGGGCATAACTTTCGTTAGTAGTCATTTATGAGACATTTAAAAAAAATAATTTTGACATAAATCGCTGCAACTGGAATAATTGCTGCAACTGGAATAATTGCTGCAACTGGAAAAATTGTATGATTCAGATTTTCCTCATAATTTCAGGAAATGTTGCTTAGACCCAATAGATGTTATTTCCTGAATTTGACCTTGACTGCTCACCTAAAAAATGAAATATCAAATTTTGATAATTTCAGATTTTGAAAAATAATTATAATTTTTTGGCCAATATGTCAATTTTTCATAGGAATTGGCTTCGAAAACTGCCGAAATGGGCATAACTTTCGTTAGTAGTCATTTATGAGACATTTAAAAAAAATAATTTTGACAAAAATCGCTGCAACTGGAATAATTGCTGCAACTGGAATAATTGCTGCAACTGGAAAAATTGTATGATTCAGATTTTCCTCATAATTTCAGGAAATGTTGCTTAGACCCAATAGATGTTATTTCCTGAATTTGACCTTGACTGCTCACCTAAAAAATGAAATATCAAATTTGGATAATTTCAGATTTTGAAAACAATTATAATTTTTTGGCCAATATGTCAATTTTTCATAGGAATTGGCTTCGAAAACTGCCGAAATGGGCATAACTTTCGTTAGTAGTCATTTATGAGACATTTACAAAAAATAATTTTGACAAAAATCGCTGCAACTGGAATAATTGCTGCAACTGGAATAATTGCTGCAACTGGAAAAATTGTATGATTCAGATTTTCCTCATAATTTCAGGAAATGTTGCTTAGACCCAATAGATGTTATTTCCTGAATTTGACCTTGACTGCTCACCTAAAAAATGAAATATCAAATTTGGATAATTTCAGATTTTGAAAAAAAATTATAATTTTTTGCCCAATATGTCAATTTTTCATAGGAATTGGCTTCGAAAACTGCCGAAATGGGCATAACTTTCGTTAGTAGTCATTTATGAGACATTTAAAAAAAAAAATTTTGACAAAAAACGCTGCAACTGGAATAATTGCTGCAACTGGAATAATTGCTGCAACTGGAAAAATTGTATGATTCAGATTTTCCTCATAATTTCAGGAAATGTTGCTTAGACCCAATAGATGTTATTTCCTGAATTTGACCTTGACTGCTCACCTAAAAAATGAAATATCAAATTTGGATAATTTCAGATTTTGAAAAAAAATTATAATTTTTTCGCCAATATGTCAATTTTTCATAGGAATTGGCTTCGAAAACTGCCGAAATGGGCATAACTTTCGTTAGTAGTCATTTATGAGACATTTAAAAAAAAAAATTTTGACAAAAATCGCTGCAACTGGAATAATTGCTGCAACTGGAATAATTGCTGCAACTGGAAAAATTGTATGATTCAGATTTTCCTCATAATTTCAGGAAATGTTGCTTAGACCCAATAGATGTTATTTCCTGAATTTGACCTTGACTGCTCACCTAAAAAATGAAATATCAAATTTGGATAATTTCAGATTTTGAAAAACAATTATAATTTTTTGGCCAATATGTCAATTTTTCATAGGAATTGGCTTCGAAAACTGCCGAAATGGGCATAACTTTCGTTAGTAGTCATTTATGAGACATTTAAAAAAAATAATTTTGACAAAAATCGCTGCAACTGGAATAATTGCTGCAACTGGAATAATTGCTGCAACTGGAAAAATTGTATGATTCAGATTTTCCTCATAATTTCAGGAAATGTTGCTTAGACCCAATAGATGTTATTTCCTGAATTTGACCTTGACTGCTCACCTAAAAAATGAAATATCAAATTTGGATAATTTCAGATTTTGAAAAAAAATTATAATTTTTTGGCCAATATGTAAATTTTTCATGGGAATTGGCTTCGAAAACTGCCGAAATGGGCATAACTTTCGTTAGTAGTCATTTATGAGACATTTAAAAAAAAAAATTTTGACAAAAATCGCTGCAACTGGAATAATTGCTGCAACTGGAATAATTGCTGCAACTGGAAAAATTGTATGATTCAGATTTTCCTCATAATTTCAGGAAATGTTGCTTAGACCCAATAGATGTTATTTCCTGAATTTGACCTTGACTGCTCACCTAAAAAATGAAATATCAAATTTTGATAATTTCAGATTTTGAAAAATAATTATAATTTTTTGGCCAATATGTCAATTTTTCATAGGAATTGGCTTCGAAAACTGCCGAAATGGGCATAACTTTCGTTAGTAGTCATTTATGAGACATTTAAAAAAAAAATTTTGACAAAAATCGCTGCAACTGGAATAATTGCTGCAACTGGAAAAATTGTATGATTCAGATTTTCCTCATAATTTCAGGAAATGTTGCTTAGACCCAATAGATGTTATTTCCTGAATTTGACCTTGACTGCTCACCTAAAAAATGAAATATCAAATTTGGATAATTTCAGATTTTGAAAAAAAATTATAATTTTTTGGCCAATATGTCAATTTTTCATAGGAATTGGCTTCGAAAACTGCCGAAATGGGCATAACTTTCGTTAGTAGTCATTTATGAGACATTTAAAAAAAATAATTTTGACAAAAATCGCTGCAACTGGAATAATTGCTGCAACTGGAAAAATTGCTGCAACTGGAAAAATTGTATGATTCAGATTTTCCTCATAATTTCAGGAAATGTTGCTTAGACCCAATAGATGTTATTTCCTGAATTTGACCTTGACTGCTCACCTAAAAAATGAAATATCAAATTTTGATAATTTCAGATTTTGAAAAAAAATTATAATTTTTTGGCCAATATGTCAATTTTTCATAGGAATTGGCTTCGAAAACTGCCGAAATGGGCATAACTTTCGTTAGTAGTCATTTATGAGACATTTAAAAAAAATAATTTTGACAAAAATCGCTGCAACTGGAATAATTGCTGCAACTGGAATAATTGCTGCAACTGGAAAAATTGTATGATTCAGATTTTCCTCATAATTTCAGGAAATGTTGCTTAGACCCAATAGATGTTATTTCCTGAATTTGACCTTGACTGCTCACCTAAAAAATGAAATATCAAATTTAGATAATTTCAGATTTTGAAAAACAATTATAATTTTTTGGCCAATATGTCAATTTTTCATAGGAATTGGCTTCGAAAACTGCCGAAATGGGCATAACTTTCGTTAGTAGTCATTTATGAGACATTTAAAAAAAATAATTTTGACAAAAAATCGATGCAACTGGAATAATTGCTGCAACTGGAATAATTGCTGCAACTGGAAAAATTGTATGATTCAGATTTTCCTCATAATTTCAGGAAATGTTGCTTAGACCCAATAGATGTTATTTCCTGAATTTGACCTTGACTGCTCACCTAAAAAATGAAATATCAAATTTGGATAATTTCAGATTTTGAAAAAAAATTATAATTTTTTGGCCAATATGTCAATTTTTCATAGGAATTGGCTTCGAAAACTGCCGAAATGGGCATAACTTTCGTTAGTAGTCATTTATGAGACATTTAAAAAAAATAATTTTGACAAAAATCGCTGCAACTGGAATAATTGCTGCAACTGGAATAATTGCTGCAACTGGAAAAATTGTATGATTCAGATTTTCCTCATAATTTCAGGAAATGTTGCTTAGACCCAATAGATGTTATTTCCTGAATTTGACCTTGACTGCTCACCTAAAAAATGAAATATCAAATTTAGATAATTTCAGATTTTGAAAAACAATTATAATTTTTTGGCCAATATGTCAATTTTTCATAGGAATTGGCTTCGAAAACTGCCGAAATGGGCATAACTTTCGTTAGTAGTCATTTATGAGACATTTAAAAAAAATAATTTTGACAAAAATCGATGCAACTGGAATAATTGCTGCAACTGGAATAATTGCTGCAACTGGAAAAATTGTATGATTCAGATTTTCCTCATAATTTCAGGAAATGTTGCTTAGACCCAATAGATGTTATTTCCTGAATTTGACCTTGACTGCTCACCTAAAAAATGAAATATCAAATTTGGATAATTTCAGATTTTGAAAAAAAATTATAATTTTTTGGCCAATATGTCAATTTTTCATGGGAATTGGCTTCGAAAACTGCCGAAATGGGCATAACTTTCGTTAGTAGTCATTTATGAGACATTTAAAAAAAATTTTGACAAAAATCGCTGCAACTGGAATAATTGCTGCAACTGGAATAATTGCTGCAACTGGAAAAATTGTATGATTCAGATTTTCCTCATAATTTCAGGAAATGTTGCTTAGACCCAATAGATGTTATTTCCTGAATTTGACCTTGACTGCTCACCTAAAAAATGAAATATCAAATTTTGATAATTTCAGATTTTGAAAAATAATTATAATTTTTTGGCCAATATTTTAATTTTTCATAGGAATTGGCTTCGAAAACTGCCGAAATGGGCATAACTTTCGTTAGTAGTCATTTATGAGACATTTAAAAAAAAAATTTTGACAAAAATCGCTGCAACTGGAATAATTGCTGCAACTGGAAAAATTGTATGATTCAGATTTTCCTCATAATTTCAGGAAATGTTGCTTAGACCCAATAGATGTTATTTCCTGAATTTGACCTTGACTGCTCACCTAAAAAATGAAATATCAAATTTGGATAATTTCAGATTTTGAAAAAAAATTATAATTTTTTGGCCAATATGTCAATTTTTCATAGGAATTGGCTTCGAAAACTGCCGAAATGGGCATAACTTTCGTTAGTAGTCATTTATGAGACATTTAAAAAAAAAAATTTTGACAAAAATCGCTGCAACTGGAATAATTGCTGCAACTGGAAAAATTGCTGCAACTGGAAAAATTGTATGATTCAGATTTTCCTCATAATTTCAGGAAATGTTGCTTAGACCCAATAGATGTTATTTCCTGAATTTGACCTTGACTGCTCACCTAAAAAATGAAATATCAAATTTGGATAATTTCAGATTTTGAAAAAAAATTATAATTTTTTGGCCAATATGTCAATTTTTCATAGGAATTGGCTTCGAAAACTGCCGAAATGGGCATAACTTTCGTTAGTAGTCATTTATGAGACATTTAAAAAAAATAATTTTGACAAAAATCGCTGCAACTGGAATAATTGCTGCAACTGGAATAATTGCTGCAACTGGAAAAATTGTATGATTCAGATTTTCCTCATAATTTCAGGAAATGTTGCTTAGACCCAATAGATGTTATTTCCTGAATTTGACCTTGACTGCTCACCTAAAAAATGAAATATCAAATTTAGATAATTTCAGATTTTGAAAAACAATTATAATTTTTTGGCCAATATGTCAATTTTTCATAGGAATTGGCTTCGAAAACTGCCGAAATGGGCATAACTTTCGTTAGTAGTCATTTATGAGACATTTAAAAAAAATAATTTTGACAAAAATCGATGCAACTGGAATAATTGCTGCAACTGGAATAATTGCTGCAACTGGAAAAATTGTATGATTCAGATTTTCCTCATAATTTCAGGAAATGTTGCTTAGACCCAATAGATGTTATTTCCTGAATTTGACCTTGACTGCTCACCTAAAAAATGAAATATCAAATTTGGATAATTTCAGATTTTGAAAAAAAATTATAATTTTTTGGCCAATATGTCAATTTTTCATGGGAATTGGCTTCGAAAACTGCCGAAATGGGCATAACTTTCGTTAGTAGTCATTTATGAGACATTTAAAAAAAATAATTTTGACAAAAATCGCTGCAACTGGAATAATTGCTGCAACTGGAATAATTGCTGCAACTGGAAAAATTGTATGATTCAGATTTTCCTCATAATTTCAGGAAATGTTGCTTAGACCCAATAGATGTTATTTCCTGAATTTGACCTTGACTGCTCACCTAAAAAATGAAATATCAAATTTTGATAATTTCAGATTTTGAAAAATAATTATAATTTTTTGGCCAATATGTCAATTTTTCATAGGAATTGGCTTCGAAAACTGCCGAAATGGGCATAACTTTCGTTAGTAGTCATTTATGAGACATTTAAAAAAAAAATTTTGACAAAAATCGCTGCAACTGGAATAATTGCTGCAACTGGAAAAATTGTATGATTCAGATTTTCCTCATAATTTCAGGAAATGTTGCTTAGACCCAATAGATGTTATTTCCTGAATTTGACCTTGACTGCTCACCTAAAAAATGAAATATCAAATTTGGATAATTTCAGATTTTGAAAAAAAATTATAATTTTTTGGCCAATATGTCAATTTTTCATAGGAATTGGCTTCGAAAACTGCCGAAATGGGCATAACTTTCGTTAGTAGTCATTTATGAGACATTTAAAAAAAAAAATTTTGACAAAAATCGCTGCAACTGGAATAATTGCTGCAACTGGAAAAATTGCTGCAACTGGAAAAATTGTATGATTCAGATTTTCCTCATAATTTCAGGAAATGTTGCTTAGACCCAATAGATGTTATTTCCTGAATTTGACCTTGACTGCTCACCTAAAAAATGAAATATCAAATTTGGATAATTTCAGATTTTGAAAAAAAATTATAATTTTTTGCCCAATATGTCAATTTTTCATAGGAATTGGCTTCGAAAACTGCCGAAATGGGCATAACTTTCGTTAGTAGTCATTTATGAGACATTTAAAAAAAATAATTTTGACAAAAATCGCTGCAACTGGAATAATTGCTGCAACTGGAATAATTGCTGCAACTGAATAATTGCTGCAACTGGAAAAATTGTATGATTCAGATTTTCCTCATAATTTCAGGAAATGTTGCTTAGACCCAATAGATGTTATTTCCTGAATTTGACCTTGACTGCTCACCTAAAAAATGAAATATCAAATTTGGATAATTTCAGATTTTGAAAAAAAATTATAATTTTTTGGCCAATATGTCAATTTTTCATAGGAATTGGCTTCGAAAACTGCCGAAATGGGCATAACTTTCGTTAGTAGTCATTTATGAGACATTTAAAAAAAATAATTTTGACAAAAATCGCTGCAACTGGAATAATTGCTGCAACTGGAAAAATTGCTGCAACTGGAAAAATTGTATGATTCAGATTTTCCTCATAATTTCAGGAAATGTTGCTTAGACCCAATAGATGTTATTTCCTGAATTTGACCTTGACTGCTCACCTAAAAAATGAAATATCAAATTTGGATAATTTCAGATTTTGAAAAAAAATTATAATTTTTTGGCCAATATGTCAATTTTTCATAGGAATTGGCTTCGAAAACTGCCGAAATGGGCATAACTTTCGTTAGTAGTCATTTATGAGACATTTAAAAAAAATAATTTTGACAAAAATCGCTGCAACTGGAATAATTGCTGCAACTGGAAAAATTGCTGCAACTGGAAAAATTGTATGATTCAGATTTTCCTCATAATTTCAGGAAATGTTGCTTAGACCCAATAGATGTTATTTCCTGAATTTGACCTTGACTGCTCACCTAAAAAATGAAATATCAAATTTGGATAATTTCAGATTTTGAAAAAAAATTATAATTTTTTGGCCAATATGTCAATTTTTCATAGGAATTGGCTTCGAAAACTGCCGAAATGGGCATAACTTTCGTTAGTAGTCATTTATGAGACATTTAAAAAAAATAATTTTGACAAAAATCGCTGCAACTGGAATAATTGCTGCAACTGGAATAATTGCTGCAACTGGAAAAATTGTATGATTCAGATTTTCCTCATAATTTCAGGAAATGTTGCTTAGACCCAATAGATGTTATTTCCTGAATTTGACCTTGACTGCTCACCTAAAAAATGAAATATCAAATTTAGATAATTTCAGATTTTGAAAAACAATTATAATTTTTTGGCCAATATGTCAATTTTTCATAGGAATTGGCTTCGAAAACTGCCGAAATGGGCATAACTTTCGTTAGTAGTCATTTATGAGACATTTAAAAAAAATAATTTTGACAAAAATCGATGCAACTGGAATAATTGCTGCAACTGGAATAATTGCTGCAACTGGAAAAATTGTATGATTCAGATTTTCCTCATAATTTCAGGAAATGTTGCTTAGACCCAATAGATGTTATTTCCTGAATTTGACCTTGACTGCTCACCTAAAAAATGAAATATCAAATTTGGATAATTTCAGATTTTGAAAAACAATTATAATTTTTTGGCCAATATGTCAATTTTTCATAGGAATTGGCTTCGAAAACTGCCGAAATGGGCATAACTTTCGTTAGTAGTCATTTATGAGACATTTAAAAAAAATAATTTTGACAAAAATCGCTGCAACTGGAATAATTGCTGCAACTGGAAAAATTGCTGCAACTGGAAAAATTGTATGATTCAGATTTTCCTCATAATTTCAGGAAATGTTGCTTAGACCCAATAGATGTTATTTCCTGAATTTGACCTTGACTGCTCACCTAAAAAATGAAATATCAAATTTGGATAATTTCAGATTTTGAAAAACAATTATAATTTTTTGGCCAATATGTCAATTTTTCATAGGAATTGGCTTCGAAAACTGCCGAAATGGGCATAACTTTCGTTAGTAGTCATTTATGAGACATTTAAAAAAAAAAATTTTGACAAAAATCGCTGCAACTGGAATAATTGCTGCAACTGGAATAATTGCTGCAACTGGAAAAATTGTATGATTCAGATTTTCCTCATAATTTCAGGAAATGTTGCTTAGACCCAATAGATGTTATTTCCTGAATTTGACCTTGACTGCTCACCTAAAAAATGAAATATCAAATTTGGATAATTTCAGATTTTGAAAAAAAATTATAATTTTTTGGCCAATATGTCAATTTTTCATAGGAATTGGCTTCGAAAACTGCCGAAATGGGCATAACTTTCGTTAGTAGTCATTTATGAGACATTTAAAAAAAATAATTTTGACAAAAATCGCTGCAACTGGAATAATTGCTGCAACTGGAATAATTGCTGCAACTGGAAAAATTGTATGATTCAGATTTTCCTCATAATTTCAGGAAATGTTGCTTAGACCCAATAGATGTTATTTCCTGAATTTGACCTTGACTGCTCACCTAAAAAATGAAATATCAAATTTGGATAATTTCAGATTTTGAAAAAAATTATAATTTTTTGGCCAATATGTCAATTTTTCATAGGAATTGGCTTCGAAAACTGCCGAAATGGGCATAACTTTCGTTAGTAGTCATTTATGAGACATTTAAAAAAAATAATTTTGACAAAAATCGCTGCAACTGGAATAATTGCTGCAACTGGAATAATTGCTGCAACTGGAAAAATTGTATGATTCAGATTTTCCTCATAATTTCAGGAAATGTTGCTTAGACCCAATAGATGTTATTTCCTGAATTTGACCTTGACTGCTCACCTAAAAAATGAAATATCAAATTTGGATAATTTCAGATTTTGAAAAAAAATTATAATTTTTTGCCCAATATGTCAATTTTTCATAGGAATTGGCTTCGAAAACTGCCGAAATGGGCATAACTTTCGTTAGTAGTCATTTATGAGACATTTAAAAAAAAAATTTTGACAAAAATCGCTGCAACTGGAATAATTGCTGCAACTGGAATAATTGCTGCAACTGGAAAAATTGTATGATTCAGATTTTCCTCATAATTTCAGGAAATGTTGCTTAGACCCAATAGATGTTATTTCCTGAATTTGACCTTGACTGCTCACCTAAAAAATGAAATATCAAATTTGGATAATTTCAGATTTTGAAAAAAAATTATAATTTTTTGGCCAATATGTCAATTTTTCATAGGAATTGGCTTCGAAAACTGCCGAAATGGGCATAACTTTCGTTAGTAGTCATTTATGAGACATTTAAAAAAATAATTTTGACAAAAATCGCTGCAACTGGAATAATTGCTGCAACTGGAATAATTGCTGCAACTGGAAAAATTGTATGATTCAGATTTTCCTCATAATTTCAGGAAATGTTGCTTAGACCCAATAGATGTTATTTCCTGAATTTGACCTTGACTGCTCACCTAAAAAATGAAATATCAAATTTGGATAATTTCAGATTTTGAAAAACAATTATAATTTTTTGGCCAATATGTCAATTTTTCATAGGAATTGGCTTCGAAAACTGCCGAAATGGGCATAACTTTCGTTAGTAGTCATTTATGAGACATTTAAAAAAAATAATTTTGACAAAAATCGCTGCAACTGGAATAATTGCTGCAACTGGAATAATTGCTGCAACTGGAAAAATTGTATGATTCAGATTTTCCTCATAATTTCAGGAAATGTTGCTTAGACCCAATAGATGTTATTTCCTGAATTTGACCTTGACTGCTCACCTAAAAAATGAAATATCAAATTTGGATAATTTCAGATTTTGAAAAAAAATTATAATTTTTTGCCCAATATGTCAATTTTTCATAGGAATTGGCTTCGAAAACTGCCGAAATGGGCATAACTTTCGTTAGTAGTCATTTATGAGACATTTAAAAAAAAAAATTTTGACAAAAAACGCTGCAACTGGAATAATTGCTGCAACTGGAATAATTGCTGCAACTGGAAAAATTGTATGATTCAGATTTTCCTCATAATTTCAGGAAATGTTGCTTAGACCCAATAGATGTTATTTCCTGAATTTGACCTTGACTGCTCACCTAAAAAATGAAATATCAAATTTGGATAATTTCAGATTTTGAAAAAAAATTATAATTTTTTGGCCAATATGTCAATTTTTCATAGGAATTGGCTTCGAAAACTGCCGAAATGGGCATAACTTTCGTTAGTAGTCATTTATGAGACATTTAAAAAAATAAATTTTGACAAAAATCGCTGCAACTGGAATAATTGCTGCAACTGGAATAATTGCTGCAACTGGAAAAATTGTATGATTCAGATTTTCCTCATAATTTCAGGAAATGTTGCTTAGACCCAATAGATGTTATTTCCTGAATTTGACCTTGACTGCTCACCTAAAAAATGAAATATCAAATTTGGATAATTTCAGATTTTGAAAAACAATTATAATTTTTTGGCCAATATGTCAATTTTTCATAGGAATTGGCTTCGAAAACTGCCGAAATGGGCATAACTTTCGTTAGTAGTCATTTATGAGACATTTAAAAAAAATAATTTTGACAAAAATCGCTGCAACTGGAATAATTGCTGCAACTGGAATAATTGCTGCAACTGGAAAAATTGTATGATTCAGATTTTCCTCATAATTTCAGGAAATGTTGCTTAGACCCAATAGATGTTATTTCCTGAATTTGACCTTGACTGCTCACCTAAAAAATGAAATATCAAATTTGGATAATTTCAGATTTTGAAAAAAAATTATAATTTTTTGGCCAATATGTCAATTTTTCATAGGGAATTGGCTTCGAAAACTGCCGAAATGGGCATAACTTTCGTTAGTAGTCATTTATGAGACATTTAAAAAAAATAATTTTGACAAAAATCGCTGCAACTGGAATAATTGCTGCAACTGGAATAATTGCTGCAACTGGAAAAATTGTATGATTCAGATTTTCCTCATAATTTCAGGAAATGTTGCTTAGACCCAATAGATGTTATTTCCTGAATTTGACCTTGACTGCTCACCTAAAAAATGAAATATCAAATTTTGATAATTTCAGATTTTGAAAAATAATTATAATTTTTTGGCCAATATGTCAATTTTTCATAGGAATTGGCTTCGAAAACTGCCGAAATGGGCATAACTTTCGTTAGTAGTCATTTATGAGACATTTAAAAAAAAAATTTTGACAAAAATCGCTGCAACTGGAATAATTGCTGCAACTGGAAAAATTGCCTACTGAAATTGATTCAGATTTTCCTCATAATTTCAGGAAATGTTGCTTAGACCCAATAGATGTTATTTCCTGAATTTGACCTTGACTGCTCACCTAAAAAATGAAATATCAAATTTGGATAATTTCAGATTTTGAAAAAAAATTATAATTTTTTGGCCAATATGTCAATTTTTCATAGGAATTGGCTTCGAAAACTGCCGAAATGGGCATAACTTTCGTTAGTAGTCATTTATGAGACATTTAAAAAAAAAAATTTTGACAAAAATCGCTGCAACTGGAATAATTGCTGCAACTGGAATAATTGCTGCAACTGGAAAAATTGTATGATTCAGATTTTCCTCATAATTTCAGGAAATGTTGCTTAGACCCAATAGATGTTATTTCCTGAATTTGACCTTGACTGCTCACCTAAAAAATGAAATATCAAATTTGGATAATTTCAGATTTTGAAAAACAATTATAATTTTTTGGCCAATATGTCAATTTTTCATAGGAATTGGCTTCGAAAACTGCCGAAATGGGCATAACTTTCGTTAGTAGTCATTTATGAGACATTTAAAAAAAATAATTTTGACAAAAATCGCTGCAACTGGAATAATTGCTGCAACTGGAATAATTGCTGCAACTGGAAAAATTGTATGATTCAGATTTTCCTCATAATTTCAGGAAATGTTGCTTAGACCCAATAGATGTTATTTCCTGAATTTGACCTTGACTGCTCACCTAAAAAATGAAATATCAAATTTGGATAATTTCAGATTTTGAAAAAAAATTATAATTTTTTGCCCAATATGTCAATTTTTCATAGGAATTGGCTTCGAAAACTGCCGAAATGGGCATAACTTTCGTTAGTAGTCATTTATGAGACATTTAAAAAAAAAAATTTTGACAAAAATCGCTGCAACTGGAATAATTGCTGCAACTGGAATAATTGCTGCAACTGGAAAAATTGTATGATTCAGATTTTCCTCATAATTTCAGGAAATGTTGCTTAGACCCAATAGATGTTATTTCCTGAATTTGACCTTGACTGCTCACCTAAAAAATGAAATATCAAATTTGGATAATTTCAGATTTTGAAAAAAAATTATAATTTTTTCGGCCAATATGTCAATTTTTCATAGGAATTGGCTTCGAAAACTGCCGAAATGGGCATAACTTTCGTTAGTAGTCATTTATGAGACATTTAAAAAAAATAATTTTGACAAAAATCGCTGCAACTGGAATAATTGCTGCAACTGGAATAATTGCTGCAACTGGAAAAATTGTATGATTCAGATTTTCCTCATAATTTCAGGAAATGTTGCTTAGACCCAATAGATGTTATTTCCTGAATTTGACCTTGACTGCTCACCTAAAAAATGAAATATCAAATTTGGATAATTTCAGATTTTGAAAAACAATTATAATTTTTTGGCCAATATGTCAATTTTTCATAGGAATTGGCTTCGAAAACTGCCGAAATGGGCATAACTTTCGTTAGTAGTCATTTATGAGACATTTAAAAAAAATAATTTTGACAAAAATCGCTGCAACTGGAATAATTGCTGCAACTGGAATAATTGCTGCAACTGGAAAAATTGTATGATTCAGATTTTCCTCATAATTTCAGGAAATGTTGCTTAGACCCAATAGATGTTATTTCCTGAATTTGACCTTGACTGCTCACCTAAAAAATGAAATATCAAATTTGGATAATTTCAGATTTTGAAAAAAAATTATAATTTTTTGGCCAATATGTCAATTTTTCATAGGAATTGGCTTCGAAAACTGCCGAAATGGGCATAACTTTCGTTAGTAGTCATTTATGAGACATTTAAAAAAAAAAATTTTGACAAAAATCGCTGCAACTGGAATAATTGCTGCAACTGGAATAATTGCTGCAACTGGAAAAATTGTATGATTCAGATTTTCCTCATAATTTCAGGAAATGTTGCTTAGACCCAATAGATGTTATTTCCTGAATTTGACCTTGACTGCTCACCTAAAAAATGAAATATCAAATTTGGATAATTTCAGATTTTGAAAAAAAATTATAATTTTTTGGCCAATATGTCAATTTTTCATAGGAATTGGCTTCGAAAACTGCCGAAATGGGCATAACTTTCGTTAGTAGTCATTTATGAGACATTTAAAAAATAAAATTTTGACAAAAATCGCTGCAACTGGAATAATTGCTGCAACTGGAATAATTGCTGCAACTGGAAAAATTGTATGATTCAGATTTTCCTCATAATTTCAGGAAATGTTGCTTAGACCCAATAGATGTTATTTCCTGAATTTGACCTTGACTGCTCACCTAAAAAATGAAATATCAAATTTGGATAATTTCAGATTTTGAAAAACAATTATAATTTTTTGGCCAATATGTCAATTTTTCATAGGAATTGGCTTCGAAAACTGCCGAAATGGGCATAACTTTCGTTAGTAGTCATTTATGAGACATTTAAAAAAAATAATTTTGACAAAAAATCGCTGCAACTGGAATAATTGCTGCAACTGGAATAATTGCTGCAACTGGAAAAATTGTATGATTCAGATTTTCCTCATAATTTCAGGAAATGTTGCTTAGACCCAATAGATGTTATTTCCTGAATTTGACCTTGACTGCTCACCTAAAAAATGAAATATCAAATTTGGATAATTTCAGATTTTGAAAAAAATTATAATTTTTTGGCCAATATGTAAATTTTTCATGGGAATTGGCTTCGAAAACTGCCGAAATGGGCATAACTTTCGTTAGTAGTCATTTATGAGACATTTAAAAAAAAAAATTTTGACAAAAATCGCTGCAACTGGAATAATTGCTGCAACTGGAATAATTGCTGCAACTGGAAAAATTGTATGATTCAGATTTTCCTCATAATTTCAGGAAATGTTGCTTAGACCCAATAGATGTTATTTCCTGAATTTGACCTTGACTGCTCACCTAAAAAATGAAATATCAAATTTTGATAATTTCAGATTTTGAAAAATAATTATAATTTTTTGGCCAATATGTCAATTTTTCATAGGAATTGGCTTCGAAAACTGCCGAAATGGGCATAACTTTCGTTAGTAGTCATTTATGAGACATTTAAAAAAAAAATTTTGACAAAAATCGCTGCAACTGGAATAATTGCTGCAACTGGAAAAATTGTATGATTCAGATTTTCCTCATAATTTCAGGAAATGTTGCTTAGACCCAATAGATGTTATTTCCTGAATTTGACCTTGACTGCTCACCTAAAAAATGAAATATCAAATTTGGATAATTTCAGATTTTGAAAAAAAATTATAATTTTTTGGCCAATATGTCAATTTTTCATAGGAATTGGCTTCGAAAACTGCCGAAATGGGCATAACTTTCGTTAGTAGTCATTTATGAGACATTTAAAAAAAAAAATTTTGACAAAAATCGCTGCAACTGGAATAATTGCTGCAACTGGAATAATTGCTGCAACTGGAAAAATTGTATGATTCAGATTTTCCTCATAATTTCAGGAAATGTTGCTTAGACCCAATAGATGTTATTTCCTGAATTTGACCTTGACTGCTCACCTAAAAAATGAAATATCAAATTTGGATAATTTCAGATTTTGAAAAACAATTATAATTTTTTGGCCAATATGTCAATTTTTCATAGGAATTGGCTTCGAAAACTGCCGAAATGGGCATAACTTTCGTTAGTAGTCATTTATGAGACATTTAAAAAAAATAATTTTGACAAAAATCGCTGCAACTGGAATAATTGCTGCAACTGGAATAATTGCTGCAACTGGAAAAATTGTATGATTCAGATTTTCCTCATAATTTCAGGAAATGTTGCTTAGACCCAATAGATGTTATTTCCTGAATTTGACCTTGACTGCTCACCTAAAAAATGAAATATCAAATTTGGATAATTTCAGATTTTGAAAAAAAATTATAATTTTTTGGCCAATATGTCAATTTTTCATAGGAATTGGCTTCGAAAACTGCCGAAATGGGCATAACTTTCGTTAGTAGTCATTTATGAGACATTTAAAAAAAAAAATTTTGACAAAAATCGCTGCAACTGGAATAATTGCTGCAACTGGAATAATTGCTGCAACTGGAAAAATTGTATGATTCAGATTTTCCTCATAATTTCAGGAAATGTTGCTTAGACCCAATAGATGTTATTTCCTGAATTTGACCTTGACTGCTCACCTAAAAAATGAAATATCAAATTTTGATAATTTCAGATTTTGAAAAAATAATTATAATTTTTTGGCCAATATGTCAATTTTTCATAGGAATTGGCTTCGAAAACTGCCGAAATGGGCATAACTTTCGTTAGTAGTCATTTATGAGACATTTAAAAAAAAAAATTTTGACAAAAATCGCTGCAACTGGAATAATTGCTGCAACTGGAAAAATTGTATGATTCAGATTTTCCTCATAATTTCAGGAAATGTTGCTTAGACCCAATAGATGTTATTTCCTGAATTTGACCTTGACTGCTCACCTAAAAAATGAAATATCAAATTTGGATAATTTCAGATTTTGAAAAAAAATTATAATTTTTTGGCCAATATGTCAATTTTTCATAGGAATTGGCTTCGAAAACTGCCGAAATGGGCATAACTTTCGTTAGTAGTCATTTATGAGACATTTAAAAAAAATAATTTTGACAAAAATCGCTGCAACTGGAATAATTGCTGCAACTGGAATAATTGCTGCAACTGGAAAAATTGTATGATTCAGATTTTCCTCATAATTTCAGGAAATGTTGCTTAGACCCAATAGATGTTATTTCCTGAATTTGACCTTGACTGCTCACCTAAAAAATGAAATATCAAATTTGGATAATTTCAGATTTTGAAAAAAAATTATAATTTTTTGGCCAATATGTCAATTTTTCATAGGAATTGGCTTCGAAAACTGCCGAAATGGGCATAACTTTCGTTAGTAGTCATTTATGAGACATTTAAAAAAAATAATTTTGACAAAAATCGCTGCAACTGGAATAATTGCTGCAACTGGAATAATTGCTGCAACTGGAAAAATTGTATGATTCAGATTTTCCTCATAATTTCAGGAAATGTTGCTTAGACCCAATAGATGTTATTTCCTGAATTTGACCTTGACTGCTCACCTAAAAAATGAAATATCAAATTTAGATAATTTCAGATTTTGAAAAACAATTATAATTTTTTGGCCAATATGTCAATTTTTCATAGGAATTGGCTTCGAAAACTGCCGAAATGGGCATAACTTTCGTTAGTAGTCATTTATGAGACATTTAAAAAAAATAATTTTGACAAAAATCGCTGCAACTGGAATAATTGCTGCAACTGGAATAATTGCTGCAACTGGAAAAATTGTATGATTCAGATTTTCCTCATAATTTCAGGAAATGTTGCTTAGACCCAATAGATGTTATTTCCTGAATTTGACCTTGACTGCTCACCTAAAAAATGAAATATCAAATTTGGATAATTTCAGATTTTGAAAAAAAATTATAATTTTTTGGCCAATATGTCAATTTTTCATAGGAATTGGCTTCGAAAACTGCCGAAATGGGCATAACTTTCGTTAGTAGTCATTTATGAGACATTTAAAAAAAATAATTTTGACAAAAATCGCTGCAACTGGAATAATTGCTGCAACTGGAATAATTGCTGCAACTGGAAAAATTGTATGATTCAGATTTTCCTCATAATTTCAGGAAATGTTGCTTAGACCCAATAGATGTTATTTCCTGAATTTGACCTTGACTGCTCACCTAAAAAATGAAATATCAAATTTGGATAATTTCAGATTTTGAAAAAAAATTATAATTTTTTGGCCAATATGTCAATTTTTCATAGGAATTGGCTTCGAAAACTGCCGAAATGGGCATAACTTTCGTTAGTAGTCATTTATGAGACATTTAAAAAAAATAATTTTGACAAAAATCGCTGCAACTGGAATAATTGCTGCAACTGGAATAATTGCTGCAACTGGAAAAATTGTATGATTCAGATTTTCCTCATAATTTCAGGAAATGTTGCTTAGACCCAATAGATGTTATTTCCTGAATTTGACCTTGACTGCTCACCTAAAAAATGAAATATCAAATTTGGATAATTTCAGATTTTGAAAAAAAATTATAATTTTTTGGCCAATATGTCAATTTTTCATAGGGAATTGGCTTCGAAAACTGCCGAAATGGGCATAACTTTCGTTAGTAGTCATTTATGAGACATTTAAAAAAAAAATTTTGACAAAAATCGCTGCAACTGGAATAATTGCTGCAACTGGAATAATTGCTGCAACTGGAAAAATTGTATGATTCAGATTTTCCTCATAATTTCAGGAAATGTTGCTTAGACCCAATAGATGTTATTTCCTGAATTTGACCTTGACTGCTCACCTAAAAAATGAAATATCAAATTTGGATAATTTCAGATTTTGAAAAATAATTATAATTTTTTGGCCAATATGTCAATTTTTCATAGGAATTGGCTTCGAAAACTGCCGAAATGGGCATAACTTTCGTTAGTAGTCATTTATGAGACATTTAAAAAAAAAAATTTTGACAAAAATCGCTGCAACTGGAATTAATTGCTGCAACTGGAAAAATTGTATGATTCAGATTTTCCTCATAATTTCAGGAAATGTTGCTTAGACCCAATAGATGTTATTTCCTGAATTTGACCTTGACTGCTCACCTAAAAATGAAATATCAAATTTGGATAATTTTCAGATTTTGAAAAAAAATTATAATTTTTTGGCCAATATGTCAATTTTTCATAGGAATTGGCTTCGAAAACTGCCGAAATGGGCATAACTTTCGTTAGTAGTCATTTATGAGACATTTAAAAAAAAAAATTTTGACAAAAATCGCTGCAACTGGAATAATTGCTGCAACTGGAATAATTGCTGCAACTGGAAAAATTGTATGATTCAGATTTTCCTCATAATTTCAGGAAATGTTGCTTAGACCCAATAGATGTTATTTCCTGAATTTGACCTTGACTGCTCACCTAAAAAATGAAATATCAAATTTGGATAATTTCAGATTTTGAAAAAACAATTATAATTTTTTGGCCAATATGTCAATTTTTCATAGGAATTGGCTTCGAAAACTGCCGAAATGGGCATAACTTTCGTTAGTAGTCATTTATGAGACATTTAAAAAAATAATTTTGACAAAAATCGCTGCAACTGGAATAATTGCTGCAACTGGAATAATTGCTGCAACTGGAAAATTGTATGATTCAGATTTTCCTCATAATTCAGGAAATGTTGCTTAGACCCAATAGATGTTATTTCCTGAATTTGACCTTGACTGCTCACCTAAAAAATGAAATATCAAATTTGGATAATTTCAGATTTTGAAAAAAATTATAATTTTTTGGCCAATATGTAAATTTGTCATGGAATTGGCTTCGAAAACTGCCGAAATGGCATAACTTTCGTTAGTAGTCATTTATGAGACATTTAAAAAAAAAAATTTTGACAAAAATCGCTGCAACTGGAATAATTGCTGCAACTGGAATAATTGCTGCAACTGGAAAAATTGTATGATTCAGATTTTCCTCATAATTTCAGGAAATGTTGCTTAGACCCAATAGATGTTATTTCCTGAATTTGACCTTGACTGCTCACCTAAAAAATGAAATATCAAATTTTGATAATTTCAGATTTTGAAAAATAATTATAATTTTTTGGCCAATATGTCAATTTTTCATAGGAATTGGCTTCGAAAACTGCCGAAATGGGCATAACTTTCGTTAGTAGTCATTTATGAGACATTTAAAAAAAAAACTTTGACAAAAATCGCTGCAACTGGAATAATTGCTGCAACTGGAAAAATTGTATGATTCAGATTTTCCTCATAATTTCAGGAAATGTTGCTTAGACCCAATAGATGTTATTTCCTGAATTTGACCTTGACTGCTCACCTAAAAAATGAAATATCAAATTTGGATAATTTCAGATTTGAAAAAAAATTATAATTTTTTGGCCAATATGTCAATTTTTCATAGGAATTGGCTTCGAAAACTGCCGAAATGGGCATAACTTTCGTTAGTAGTCATTTATGAGACATTTAAAAAAATAATTTTGACAAAAATCGCTGCAACTGGAATAATTGCTGCAACTGGAAAATTGCTGCAACTGGAAAATTGTATGATTCAGATTTTCCTCATAATTTCAGGAAATGTTGCTTAGACCCAATAGATGTTATTTCCTGAATTTGACCTTGACTGCTCACCTAAAAAATGAAATATCAAATTTGGATAATTTCAGATTTTGAAAAAAAATTATAATTTTTTGGCCAATATGTCAATTTTTCATAGGAATTGGCTTCGAAAACTGCCGAAATGGGCATAACTTTCGTTAGTAGTCATTTATGAGACATTTAAAAAAAATAATTTTGACAAAAATCGCTGCAACTGGAATAATTGCTGCAACTGGAAAAATTGCTGCAACTGGAAAAATTGTATGATTCAGATTTTCCTCATAATTTCAGGAAATGTTGCTTAGACCCAATAGATGTTATTTCCTGAATTTGACCTTGACTGCTCACCTAAAAAATGAAATATCAAATTTGGATAATTTCAGATTTTGAAAAAAATTATAATTTTTTGGCCAATATGTCAATTTTTCATAGGAATTGGCTTCGAAAACTGCCGAAATGGGCATAACTTTCGTTAGTAGTCATTTATGAGACATTTAAAAAAATAATTTTGACAAAAATCGCTGCAACTGGAATAATTGCTGCAACTGGAATAATTGCTGCAACTGGAAAAATTGTATGATTCAGATTTTCCTCATAATTTCAGGAAATGTTGCTTAGACCCAATAGATGTTATTTCCTGAATTTGACCTTGACTGCTCACCTAAAAAATGAAATATCAAATTTAGATAATTTCAGATTTTGAAAAACAATTATAATTTTTTGGCCAATATGTCAATTTTTCATAGGAATTGGCTTCGAAAACTGCCGAAATGGCATAACTTTCGTTAGTAGTCATTTATGAGACATTTAAAAAAAATAATTTGACAAAAATCGATGCAACTGGAATAATTGCTGCAACTGGAATAATTGCTGCAACTGGAAAAATTGTATGATTCAGATTTTCCTCATAATTTCAGGAAATGTTGCTTAGACCCAATAGATGTTATTTCCTGAATTTGACCTTGACTGCTCACCTAAAAAATGAAATATCAAATTTGGATAATTTCAGATTTTGAAAAAAAATTATAATTTTTTGGCCAATATGTCAATTTTTCATAGGAATTGGCTTCGAAAACTGCCGAAATGGGCATAACTTTCGTTAGTAGTCATTTATGAGACATTTAAAAAAAATAATTTTGACAAAAATCGCTGCAACTGGAATAATTGCTGCAACTGGAATAATTGCTGCAACTGGAAAAATTGTATGATTCAGATTTTCCTCATAATTTCAGGAAATGTTGCTTAGACCCAATAGATGTTATTTCCTGAATTTGACCTTGACTGCTCACCTAAAAAATGAAATATCAAATTTAGATAATTTCAGATTTTGAAAAACAATTATAATTTTTTGGCCAATATGTCAATTTTTCATAGGAATTGGCTTCGAAACTGCCGAAATGGGCATAACTTTCGTTAGTAGTCATTTATGAGACATTTAAAAAAAATAATTTTGACAAAAATCGATGCAACTGGAATAATTGCTGCAACTGGAATAATTGCTGCAACTGGAAAAATTGTATGATTCAGATTTTCCTCATAATTTCAGGAAATGTTGCTTAGACCCAATAGATGTTATTTCCTGAATTTGACCTTGACTGCTCACCTAAAAAATGAAATATCAAATTTGGATAATTTCAGATTTTGAAAAAAATTATAATTTTTTGGCCAATATGTCAATTTTTCATGGGAATTGGCTTCGAAAACTGCCGAAATGGGCATAACTTTCGTTAGTAGTCATTTATGAGACATTTAAAAAAAAAAATTTTGACAAAAATCGCTGCAACTGGAATAATTGCTGCAACTGGAATAATTGCTGCAACTGGAAAAATTGTATGATTCAGATTTTCCTCATAATTTCAGGAAATGTTGCTTAGACCCAATAGATGTTATTTCCTGAATTTGACCTTGACTGCTCACCTAAAAAATGAAATATCAAATTTTGATAATTTCAGATTTTGAAAAATAATTATAATTTTTTGGCCAATATGTCAATTTTTTCATAGGAATTGGCTTCGAAAACTGCCGAAATGGGCATAACTTTCGTTAGTAGTCATTTATGAGACATTTAAAAAAAAAATTTTGACAAAAATCGCTGCAACTGGAATAATTGCTGCAACTGGAAAAATTGTATGATTCAGATTTTCCTCATAATTTCAGGAAATGTTGCTTAGACCCAATAGATGTTATTTCCTGAATTTGACCTTGACTGCTCACCTAAAAAATGAAATATCAAATTTGGATAATTTCAGATTTTGAAAAAAAATTATAATTTTTTGGCCAATATGTCAATTTTTCATAGGAATTGGCTTCGAAAACTGCCGAAATGGGCATAACTTTCGTTAGTAGTCCATTTATGAGACATTTAAAAAAAATAATTTTGACAAAAATCGCTGCAACTGGAATAATTGCTGCAACTGGAAAAATTGCTGCAACTGGAAAAATTGTATGATTCAGATTTTCCTCATAATTTCAGGAAATGTTGCTTAGACCCAATAGATGTTATTTCCTGAATTTGACCTTGACTGCTCACCTAAAAAATGAAATATCAAATTTGGATAATTTCAGATTTTGAAAAAAAATTATAATTTTTTGGCCAATATGTCAATTTTTCATAGGAATTGGCTTCGAAAACTGCCGAAATGGGCATAACTTTCGTTAGTAGTCATTTATGAGACATTTAAAAAAAATAATTTTGACAAAAATCGCTGCAACTGGAATAATTGCTGCAACTGGAATAATTGCTGCAACTGGAAAAATTGTATGATTCAGATTTTCCTCATAATTTCAGGAAATGTTGCTTAGACCCAATAGATGTTATTTCCTGAATTTGACCTTGACTGCTCACCTAAAAAATGAAATATCAAATTTAGATAATTTCAGATTTTGAAAAACAATTATAATTTTTTGGCCAATATGTCAATTTTTCATAGGAATTGGCTTCGAAAACTGCCGAAATGGCATAACTTTCGTTAGTAGTCATTTATGAGACATTTAAAAAAAATAATTTTGACAAAAATCGATGCAACTGGAATAATTGCTGCAACTGGAATAATTGCTGCAACTGGAAAAATTGTATGATTCAGATTTTCCTCATAATTTCAGGAAATGTTGCTTAGACCCAATAGATGTTATTTCCTGAATTTGACCTTGACTGCTCACCTAAAAAATAAATATCAAATTTGGATAATTTCAGATTTTGAAAAAAAATTATAATTTTTTGGCCAATATGTCAATTTTTCATAGGGAATTGGCTTCGAAAACTGCCGAAATGGGCATAACTTTCGTTAGTAGTCATTTATGAGACATTTAAAAAAAATAATTTTGACAAAAATCGCTGCAACTGGAATAATTGCTGCAACTGGAATAATTGCTGCAACTGGAAAAATTGTATGATTCAGATTTTCCTCATAATTTCAGGAAATGTTGCTTAGACCCAATAGATGTTATTTCCTGAATTTGACCTTGACTGCTCACCTAAAAAATGAAATATCAAATTTTGATAATTTCAGA